>LGTU01000072.1:0-68593 GCA_001314425.1 Phytophthora pluvialis | reverse complement strand
AGCCTACAGCATACACCAAGTGATACTTGTGGTGGAGAAGCGCGTCACACTCGTCCAGAACATCCACAAATTGGTCGCTATCGAGGATTTCATCGAGAATCTCGACTACGGAGCCCTCGTTGCCCAACTCCAAACGCTTCAGCTCTAGGGACATGCGATGCTCCGGCGCTACCATTTGAATGCCACCGAAAAGTTTCAACTCTTGCAGAGAATCTCGGATGAATTCCAGTCGACGGAGATCCAGGTCAACCTGCCGGTGGAATGGCTGCTCGAACACCCCCAGGCGAGCGCTGGACGCCGACAAGTAGCGGTGCATGAACTGCCTCGCTTCACTCAGCAACGGACTCAAGAAGTGAGCGCGAACGACTCGCGGACAGCGCATTCGCGTGAAATAG
This sequence comes from Phytophthora pluvialis, assembly GCA_001314425.1. Classification (NCBI taxonomy): domain Eukaryota; phylum Oomycota; class Peronosporomycetes; order Peronosporales; family Peronosporaceae; genus Phytophthora; species Phytophthora pluvialis. The sequence continues at coordinate 68,198 of LGTU01000072.1, read as the reverse complement.
AGGAACAGCATGGGCAAAATCACGCGCGTCTTGCCTCGCCCCATGTTGAGCTGGCAAACGGTGCCCGAGCCATTGATGAGGTGGTTTGCGATCACAAACTGCTCGTGGCGGATCTGCAGTCGCCCTTCCACTTCGAACGCCAACCAGAACGGGAACTGTGACGACTGCCACTCCCGGACGTTTACAAGTTCGTCCACGAGCTGAGCGTCCGACAGCTCGTCACTGCGCTTCGCTTTCCAGATCAGGCGCTCCACTTTATCTTCTAGAACGCACAGCTCCATGTACACGAGGACTCCTTTCTTGAATCGCGTTCTAGACTCCATACTCAACTTTGGCGCCAGGGTACGCAGCGTTTCGACGTCAAACGCACATTGGACCAGGTCGCTCACGGTGAGCAGCGGCAACAAGTTTGCGAGGGCGAGAAGCTGGTCGCGTCTGCTGCTCGTGGCTTTGGCGAAAGAATCCTGCAGATACTTTTCCATATCTTACCGAGCAAGAGACTACAAATGACATGAGCGGAGGCAGCTGGGCGAATGCTGCACGCGTGTCGCTCGAGTCGCCCCTTTTCACCGTTTGAGAGGGAAACTTTGCTGGCGATCTACCAGTTGAGTTACCGCGAACCGGCCGTGAGGATTCTGGCGGTGACTCTGCTCACAGAGGCTGACCGTCTCGCTTTTCTCTTCGGTGAAACCCCGACGATCAACGCTGCAATGGCCAGCACCGAGGAGAAAACGGAGTATGCAGACATGTGCATGGAGCGAGTCCAGCGGAACCCTTTGCGCTCGCAATTCCGTAGCAGTGACGAGAAGTTGATTCTCGGTAACGTGACCCACTTGTCGGTATCTGGCTCAGTTAAAGACGTTGTGGTGTGTGAGCCACTCCCAGTTGCAGATGACTACGTCAAGTGTGTCGAAATGGAGCTTAAGCTGTTCCTCAAGACCGCGACTGTCAATGCGATGAGCAAAGGCATGTTGGACGAACTCCAAGTGAGCTGGACGAGCTACCACTCCCAGGCCGAGTCCAAGTTAAAGACGACTCCAGACTTACTGCTCGGGTCGTTTACGACGCTGCGGAGTGAAGTTTCATCCCGTCGAGACATTCGTCCCCGCCCGAGTGCAAACCGCCGCCATTTCAAGTCTCGCGCCGATCGTCTCCGTCTCGAACGCTTCAAGCGGCGATGAACATCGTAGCAATGCACTTCCACGAGACTATCCGCCTCAGTGGGGATGCTGACATCAACCATGTTACCGGACGAGTCCTCGACGGAGCCAACCGGAAGAAGCATCCGAAGCTCCGATCGCGACGTGTCGGATTTGTCCTGCAGCTCCAGCAGCAAATACCGAGAAAATCGTGGCAGGAAGTCGTCGAACTGTTGCTGAGTTGACAAGACGTACCCTTTGTACTCTACGGATTCGAACTGCTTCGTGCTGTTCAAGCAAAACGTCAGCTTGAACCTTGGAAGCTCAATTTGCAAGACCCCTTGAGGTGATCGGAGCGGATGCAGAAACTGCGCAGCCTCGAGCTTTGTCAGGATCTTGAAAACGTCCAGAAGTGCCTCTTCTTTCGCAACAAACCGGTCGTAGTCGGCAAAGTGGATCAAGAGTTCTTCGTACGGACGCTTCTTGTCACTGAACGGCACCTTGTAGCATTGTGCAGAACCATCCTTGCCAAAAGTGGCGACGAAGAATACATTTCGACTCTTGGCCTCCTTTGGCCGGAAGAGTACACAGTTTTCCTCCACCCAGTACCAGTGCGTGTACAGCTGCCGCAGTTGAGCAGGAAGCAACGTCGTCAACGCCTTAACCCACTTCACGCAGCATAGCTGAAGTGTACTCGTGATCGCTCCTGCAGAGTTCGTGGTGAGTTCTTGAACAAACAACTCTCCATCTTCTTCCAGTGCGAAATCGTACAAGCGGTCGCAATATTTTCGTTCCGTTCGGAGCACTCCACGCGTGGAGAATACTTCAAAGTTGCCTCGCCCAAACAATACTTGGAACCGCTCGTGGTTCCGAATGTCGGCTGGGAGGCCTCCGGGTGCGTGTCCATCCGTGAGAACGAGACCCGTGAACAGGTTCAACGAGTAGTGCACATCCAATGCCTTGTCAACAGCCTCGAAGCAGCTTCCGAACTGCTCACCGGTAGTCGAATCTTCGCTAAACTGCTTCCACTCCAACGTGTCCGGAGACGTCGCACTCACCAAACGCACCAAAGCAGTTAGCACGCTGTCGGTACCGGAATCCTTCACGTACGCAACAAGCTCAGCAATCCGACGCGACATCACCTCGGCTATCTTGCTTTCCGTGCGGAGCATATCATCTGTCGACCTCAGGTTGATACTTGCGCAGAGGAACGAGGTGCGGAACAACACCATCAGCTCACACACTTCCTGAGCTGCACTATTGTCCCAAGGCCCAAGTGTGTAGGCCAGCAACGCGAATCCGTACAGCACGCATTCCTTTCCGCGGATTTCAGCGATCCGCATGGGCGAGGATTCCTCCCTGTACTCAGAACGTGCGTCCTGCGCCCACCGTCTCGCCATCCCAACAAACTTCTTCACGGTTGGTCCTGCGTCATGCGAATACTGCAACACAAACCCCGCCAGCTCACTGAGAAGCTGGATACTCTCGAAATTGCGCGGGGTCTGCTCCAGTTCGCCCGTAAGTATTTCCAGCGTATAGCAGAACGTCTCTAGTCCCTCGTCATCGATACACATTTCCATCTTCCAAAGCAGTTGCGGGTTCACTTGGTCGGTGAGCGCTCTGACTTGGTACAGCGACTGCCGTACGATCGTTTCCACGCAAGAGTTCGACCACGGCAGAACGTCATCAAGCAGAGCGCACTGCAGCTTCCGGTACTGTTGATTCGGGAATGCTCGAAGCGATCCGAGAGCAATGAATGCCACCTTGTCGAAATCTTCGGGTTGCTGGTGGAAGTTTGCGTACACCATGTTTCCTCGCGTGTCTCCTTGGCCAGGCCACGCGTTCATCCATTGGAACTGGCGGAATGCAGGAGGCAGCTCCTCGACAAAGCTGTTGATCACGCTCGACTGGGTAGCAGCGAAAGGATCAACCTTCGCACCGATCGAGTCCAGCCACGTCAACGCTGTGCCACGCAAGGTCGGATCTCCAGACACACTCCGAGCTGTACTGGGAGCGATTGTACAAGTAATCAACGGATCTTGGCCCCCAAGAGCTCGGGAGGGAGAACGGCGCAGGGTTTGTCGTGAAGATCTTGCTGGTGGCTTGCAGCGCCCCCGTTGGCGAGTACTGCGAGTAAAACTGCCGCCAAGTCGTGGGGCTCAAACTTGGCACTGTTTTCATTTCAGACATTGTTTCAGCTGGCACGAGAGCTCGCTGTGCAGTTAAGCACAAGCTTCCGAGAATTTCAATATTGCGCGGCGTGGACAGCATGAAAATCACTTTAATCGCGTCGTGCTTCGCTGGAGGAAGCGGTCGTGCTAGATACGGCGGAGCCGCAAGCGTTCTGCTCAGCGTTGCCTCCTGCTGTCGAATGTATGAACTAATCTGCTGGATGTCGGCCTCCAGTTGGTATTTGACAGCGCTTTGGCGATAGTGCCGTTGATAATAGTGAGAGAATTTTTGGCGTAGCCGCTCCTCCTCATTTGCCAGCAAGCGCTTTTTCGACGAGTGTCTCGTTTTGCTGGTAAATCTCAGCCCAGAGCTCCGCTGCTTTCTTCTTCTTGGCCTCCACCTCTTTCCACTTGCCACTCACGAACGCTTCCCACCCTTCCACTTCGCGGTTGTGCACAGCCATCATACTAGCGCTGCTCGAAGCAAACTTCTGGCCGAAATCAAACGTTGGCACCTGGTTAGTCAAGTGGAACAGTGAGGGGCGCGCCGTGCTCGAGTTCCAAGCTCGAATGCACTTGGCCACGCGCTGCAAAGCTGAAATTGCGGCTTGATCCTTCAGAACAGCAATCTGCAGATCCTTCCAGTCCAGCGCGACGTTGTATTGAGCACACAGAGGCACTTCGTCCACGCATCTCTCGTGAACGAGACAAAACGCGATCCACATGACCAGCAATTTGCGACTGCGCTGCTCCACGGCCAAGACTGAGGACATCCGCGGGAGTCGGCACCACTGGGTCACCACTAGCTGGTACTGCTTCACAAGGTCTTGCACACTCTCGCAGCTGAACGAGTTGTCGTGAGCCCCATCGCCAATTAATCATCGCGATCTCTCGAACATGAAAGCTTCAAACGTCCGCAGCATGAGAATGCACTTGTACGAGGCTGCAGACCCATTTGATCCTCCCCATTGAAGCAGCTCACTCCAGGTGCACGATCCCCCATAGACGTAGTAGCATCCCTCCAAATTCGCCCACGCTCGTTGGTGACGCTCCTCGGTACTTTCACTGTTGTCGGGGTCATTGACTCGCTTCGGAGAGACCATCTCCATCCCACAATGAAGCTTGTCGAGCTGCTGCAAGATGACGTCTTGCGGTAATACGTAGCGCGCTGCAGTCTGGCGGTTCAAAGTGTCAACAAATCCGTCAATTGTTGGGCGTAGAGCAGCACACTGGGTCTGGATCGTAGACACGTCGTAGCCAGACTCTACGAGCTCGACAACGTTTTGAGCCACAACTTGCAGCATGTAGAAGGCGTCATCCACCGAGGCACAACCTTCTCCCAGATCGACAGTGTCCAGGCAAAAAAGACTCGCAGCCTCGCCCAAGGCTTCTTGCAGCAGCTTCAGCTGAAGCCCGACCATCGTCTTCCGGAACAAACCATGGCCGCAGCAGAGATTGCGAGCAATCACTGCCTGCACAAGCGCCCAGCACGTATCTCGCGCTCGCCCTCCAGAGTGTTGCCCCACATCGGTCGTGCCTCCTCTTGCAGCGAAGATGACGGAGCCCACAGCGGAGGGGCCCCTTCCATCAACGCACGAACAGTGCGTCTCACGACTGCAGCTATGAACTGCGGCGTCTTCTGGTGCCCCAGCTCGATCTTCGCTGCACTTCTCTCGGACCCCTTGCAGCTCTGAGCTTCCCGAAGCTGCGAAGCAAACACAGTCAAAAACTTGGCCTCCAGTTCCGAATCCAGATTTGCGCAATGCAGCGTATGGTCCGTCCTAGGAACTGCACTATGGACACACTCCAGTGGACAAGAAGCGCAGTTCGCGCTCCCAGCCGTCAACGAAAACGACCTCAATCTTGACCGAAGTCGCGTTCTTTTTGGTGCGCTGCACCACGCAGCCGTACTTGGGCAGCCACGGATCGTACCACACGTCTCCTCTCGCGTGTCTTCCACCCGAAGCTGTGAGACGCTGGGCCACTTGCTGTAGTACTTTGCCCTCATGGACAGCGAACGTGGAGGCTGGAACAACTCGGTCATCAGCCAGAGGTTCCTCACGCCCGCACTTGTGCTCGGGCACGTCCTCCACCTCCACGTCCGCCACGAACGACGCAAACCTCTTCGCAAAGGCAACGCACGTCGCAGCCTCCTGGCGGTCGCTCGGAGCCTTGTGCTTGAAGTGAAACACGGCGTTGAGCAGCTCGTCGTCCTTCATTTTCCCCACCCGCGGCGGTGAAATTCTTGCTCGTAGTTTGGACTTTTCTCTCCCTTTGCGTCTGCGCGAGTCGAAGCAAATGGAATTGTGACGCAGTCGTTCATTTGCAGGTCTCCTCTGGCTGAAGGATAGACAGCAGTTAAATAGACTTCTTCTTCTCCATGCGAACCATTTCGTCCCGTTAGGCCCGCGGAGATTTCTCGACGCGCTACCCCTTCGGTTTAGCTCGCTAATTCGTTGCTCGGGGCTCGTCATCGAGGCGATTTCGCCGGTCCGAGAGATCGCGACCTGTTTGCGTACGGGCTAACGACAGTCACCCACTTGACCTCGCTCATTGGCAACCAGCAAACAACCGGCCTCCGCGACATTCCTGGCTCGTACGTCTCGTTAAGATAATAAGGCAATAGCAAGGTGCCCACTTAACTGCTTGAAGTGAAGTGAGTCAGCCAATCCCATCAATCCAAACCGCCTTATACCTGTTTTGACAGCATAACGCGCCACCCCTCTTGCAGCATAATCTGAGCCACACGTGACCAGCATGATGCTCGCCCGGTGCCGCGCCGCCCTCAAGGCCTCCAGCCACGACGTCCCTCTGCGCGCTGCCGTCTACAGCCAGAACGTGCGCTGGATGGGCCGCGGCCCCACCATCCAGGGCAAGAAGAACGCCACGGACGCGGTAACGACCAGCTCTTCCTGGATGCACAATGGCACATTGGGCCATTGACTGATGGTGGTCCTTCGTCTTCTTCTAACTGGCAGAAACGCACGGCCACCAATGCCAAATTGGCGCGCGAGATTATGGTCATCTCCAAGTGTACGTAGATGGCTACATAATACGGGAGAGGGCTAATAATGGCTAACTAACTGTTATTGACCATTGCTATCTGTCTGCAGCGGTGGGGGGCGACGCGAACAACGTGGTGCATGGATGGAGTCGTGGATTATTTGTTGGAAGAGTTTCGGGGTGTTGACTCTTTCTTGTTGATGGTTGCAGCGTCTCGTGGCGGCGGTGAACAAGGCCAAGGCCGCGAACATGCCCAAGGACAAGATCGAGGCTGCCATCAAGCGCGGCGTCGACGGCAAAGACGGTAATGTCAAGGCTGTTACGCTTCGGTGGGGGGGAGAGGCTGATGGACGTTGTGTGTGGTGGTTGTGGGGTTGCAGGCAGCAACGCGGAGGCCGTGCTGTACGAGGCTTCGGGTCCGGCTGGAAGCGCGTTGATGGTGAATACCGAAAGCTGCCTAGTTTTTCTTTCTTGTCAGCTTTTGGTGCTGATGATTCGCTGTGCGATTGTGTGCTGTTAGATTGAGACGCTGACGGACAACAAGCGCCGAACGGCTCCTGCACTGCGTCATATTCTGGGCAAGTATAACGGCGCTCTTGGCACGAACGGCTCGGTCGCCTGGATGTTCGAGCGCAAGGGCTACCTTGAGGTACAGTCCAGACGGTCTTCCATCGCGTGGCGGTGATGCTGATGTTGTTCTACGATTGCTCTGCAGATCGATCTCCCGTCGGGTGATGGAAACAAGTTGGTTGACGAGGACTCGCTCATGGAGGTCGCGGTACGGGACGGAGAATTTTTGTTGTTGCTTGTGGTTGTTTGTTGGATGGTTCGTGCGTGCTGACCTTTACTGACATCGCTGTGCGTTAACAAATGCATTTAGCTTGAGGCGGGTGCGGACGACGTGGAGATGCGTGAGGGCTTGGCACAGATCACGTGTGACCCCAGCGAGCTAGCTGCTGTGCGCAAAGGCTTCACGGCGGCCGGGCTGGAGCCTGCCATTTCCGAGCTCATCTACAACCCCAAGGAGTTCTTGGACCTGGAGGGTGAGCAGCGTGAGACCTTCGACAAGCTCATCGACGCTCTCAACGAGGACGAGGACGTGAACCAGATCCACCACAACGTCAACGAGTAGGCCTACTCGGCAGCATATAGGTACTGCCGCAGCCAGCGCGTCGGAGGATACGGGAAACCAATGGATTTTGCCGCAGCCAGCGCGTCGGAGGATACGGGAAACCAATGGATTTTCAATTTATGTGCGGCGAAGCGAGCGGAGTTTCTGCTCTCGCCTTCCGCTCTGCTCTCCTCCAAATAGATACGCTACTTACTACCCGCTCCACGGCGGGTACCTCCTTCCTCATAGATCTGAAAACGACATGCGCTTGTCGTTGTTGAGCTGCGAGAACGTCAGCGGGTCATCTTGCGCGTTTTGGTCTTCGTCACCGGTGCCTACTGCTGGTGGTGACGGGACGCCGTGAGCGATGGTCTCGATCTCCTCTGGTGGAAGCTCCAACTGCTCCATCGGGAACGCGGCAACGACGTCTTCGGCGTGGACAACCTCGCGCTTGCTCACTAACTGAACAGCATCCACGATCTCGTCTGGGCTATTGTAGCCATCATCCTCGTCCTCAGACTCGACCTCAAACTCCCGGACGAGCACGTCCGTGTTAAAGCGAACGTGCCGACCGAGAGCTCGCCATTTCCTTTTCTTCTGAAGCTCATTTTGTGCTGCGAGTGACATGTACTCGTCCCTGAACTCGAGCGGGATACGATTCCGAGCGTCACGGATTTTCCGCGCTAGATCGGCCGCCTTCTGCTCCTCTGCTGTAAGGCGCGCATGCCGCACAGCACGTTTGCGATTTACCAAACCACTAGCTCCTGATCGCCGAGAAAGCTGGCCCTTGAAGCCACCAACAAAATCCGCCACGCTCGTTGCGCCTGATGACACACGAACACGGCCAGCGAAGTTGGGTGAGTTGGCATCCGGGAGATCGTCATCTGCAGCCGCCGCCGCGTCATCATGCTCTTCGTTGTGTCCCCGCTCATGCCCCTCGTCGAGTTGCTCGTCGTCTTCACTCTCGTCCGAATTTGACCGAATCAGATCCACATCACGCACATTTTGGAAAGACCGACACAGCGGGTTGTCGTCTTCGTCATACGCATCGAATGCCAGAGGCGGTGCTGGTAGGTCCTTCTTCGGCTGCAATCGAGGCAGCGTCTTCGTCGGTGCGCTAGCAGCAGCGGTGGAGCTGGTCGAGCTAGCTGCACTGACTGAGCTGAGCGAGCTGCTGCCGCTGGCAATGCTGTCATTGGTTGTTTCTGCGCCCGTCAGCAAGTCTGTTCTCGCCTGCTGAGCGGTTTCCATACCAGTCGAGTCGAGCAGCCGTACTGCCGTAGGCTGGGGAACTTCCAGTACGTTGTACTTGACCGCTGGTACTACTTCCCAGCTCGAGTCTGCGCGGTTCCTGTCCACGTTGTCCGGGTCCAGCATCGGAAAATCGGTGTCCTCCTTCTGCTGCGCGACCGCCTCGTGGGTACCGGTACCTAGCGCCGCGTGATCATCCTGTTCATGCACCGCCTTCAAGTCGCTCGCCGAGCCCTTCTTCTCCTTCTTCTTGCCCATGTGGAACCCCTTAAACCCCAGCAGCGACTTCGACCCCTTCTTTGCGTCAACGTCGTTCTGTGCGCCCTGTTCACTGCTCTTGGCGCCTGTTTCCGTGGGTCCGTTGCTCGCCGTGGCTGCTGTTGTCGCTCCATCCGCCCCTACACAGTCCGGCCGCCTCGTCGACTGCTGCGTGTGCTGGTGCCATCCTCCGGACTGCAAGAAGTCCAAGTCCGAGCGTCGTCCTTTGGGCCCCACCACGTGGTGGCTGGGCGCCGGCTTGAGGAAGATCTGGCCGATGGTCGAATTCTCGAAGTACGTGTTGCCGTCCGACGCCGCCACGTACGGGGTCCCGTCTGGAGCGTGCTCCACCACGTACGTCACGTTGGGCTGCGGCGGGGTCGTGTCCACGATATTGTTCAGCGCCGTGGTCTTGCCGGTCATGACCTCGCTCAGCACGCTCGAGAGCGACGACACGGCGGGCGCGGGGCGGGAGGCGCCGGGCAGCGCCGGGCAGTACTCGTCTGCTCGGTCCGGCAGCGTCTGACCATCACTCTGCGCGTCCTTGGAGGCGTCGCCGCCTCGGCGCTGGCGGCGAGAGAACGACAGCTCGAACGTGGTCTGGCCGGGCTTGACGAAGCGCCGACGCGGCCGCGCGCGCAAGGGCGGGCTCGGGAAGCCGTCCACGGGGTCCAGCTCGTCCACGTCCAACGCGTCGTCGTCCCCGTCCAGAGCGTCGTCCTCCTTGTCCGTGTCGCCGCTGGCCATGGGGCTGTGCACCGCCACGCGCGACGCGCGCTCCTGTCGCTGGCGCTCGGCATCGTCCATCAGCGAGTTCATCGCCAGCATGCGCATGGCCACAGACCGAGGCGCAATCGATGGCGGCGTTCCTGGCGCCGGCTTGGGGCTCGTCTCGCTGTTTGGCGTATGGTTGCACGTCCCCGCCCCCCGACGTTTTAGCCCGGGATTTGAAGAGCGGCTAGCGCGACCGACTGGGCGCGTCGCTCGAGATAGTGGGAGTGGCGACACTGGATCTTTCTAAGCCATCAGACGGGCACGCGAGCGGGGGCTAAAACGGCAGCCTATTCGTCGCGCGCCCCGTCTGTATCGCGAGGAAGCGGTGCACCTCAGAAGAAATCGCCAACGACTTGGCTGGGGAAACGCGAGGCAACTCGCCATTACTGCTCGGCGGCGCACTACAGTGATCGGCGGCTCGTTCACTGCGGCGCTGCAGCCTGCAGCCGAAGCTTCACGTGAATCCGCGCCACTGTAAGATAAGGGGCGAGCTCAGAGCCGCGGCGGCGTCATGCCATCGTACGGGCAGCTTCAGCAGGTCGGTTGCGTGGTGGGGGTCGGCTCACGAGACTCTGATAGTTCTACAGTAGGGAATGAGGATAACTTGTTCAGTCGGCTATTGTACATCCAGCACTCGCACGAAGCACCATCGCAGAAGGCCGATCCGGTAAAGGTTGTCGGGCTGCAGCATTCAGTGTCCGTCAATCGACACAGAGATCGGGTCGGGAAAGGCTCTAAATGTGCGGGACGTTTTATGAGCGCAGTGCCACCGAATTGCGCAATGGACGACAATTGATGGCGGCAATACCGGTTCGTGTACAACGAGTCCTTCGGCGTCGTCAAGGGCCGTTATCCTTTATGCAGCACTTCTGCTGTCAGCAGTGAGCGCTACAGCGAACATCGACGCCGAGGCCGATATTGGCGGGGTCGATTTTCAGTGCGTTTTCGCGGCGTCTATGTCATGCGCGTATGCTACATGCGCATGTCATGTGTCTAGCCTCAGCATGACAAGAATTGTGATTGACTTGATGCGACTTGATGCATTATGTGAGGATGCAATCAATGAAGGAGCACCATCGTCCGCCACGACCTAGGATAAGACGGAGTTGCTCTTGGTGCATCATCGTTGAGTGGGTATGTGCTACATCGATTACTGTAGCTGTCGTTAATAAAGAGAGCTTGAACAGCCTAAGAGCCCCCAACGAAGGCAACCAATAGAGAAACAGCCAAGCTGCTGGGCCCAACCGCCACGTGTATTCCGTCAACTATCAGGTCGTGTATGCAGCAATACCCCGAGCGGATCATCGGGTAATGGTGTTTTGTAGCTTCACTACCACAGAACTGCACAGCAACCACACTGAAGGACAGTACTCGATGAGCAGCAACTGCTGCGGCACCACGACTAACTTCAACTTATTCCATACCAAAATCAAGCTTAAATTGCTCTCCCTTTTGCGCCAGTGAATGATGGTCATAGTGGTGATCGTATCTAACTGTGTGACGGGGTCGCGGGTCTTTCGCGTCATTCCTCAATCCGCCGCCATGGCCTCAACTGCCACGATCGTCGACCCGCAGAGCCGCTGCAGCGCCAACGCCGAGCTCTACCGCGTACGTCCCAGCAAGTGTCTCGCCCACCCCACCGCCGCACTAACTTGTCCGCTGTGACAGGACGCGGACGGCGTGCGCTGGAGCTTCATGTTGAACCTCACGGACATCTCCTACGGCGTCTACGGGTGAGACAGGGCGGAAGCGTCTGTGAGGCCTCTTAGGCGCGCACTCTGACCCTCTGTGTGTGGCAGCAACAACAAGTTCTACATGGGGCAGCTCATCGTGGACGGCGGGCGCTTTGTGGTCTTCCGCAAGTGGGGGCGCGTCGGCGCCAAGACGCCGCAGTCCACGACGGAGTACTTCAGCAGCGTGGAGCAGGCCGAGAAGGCCTTCCAGAAGGTCTTCCGAGCCAAGAGCGGCAACAAGTGGCCGCTTGCACAGCCTTTTGACCGCAAGAAAGGCAAATACTTCCTCGTCGGTGCGTGGGCGAGTGATCTGGTTCCTATAACGGTGATGGGATGTGACCACCTTCGCTGCGTACCTGACAGAGCTGGACGATGGCGAACCGAGCGGAGCTGCTGACGATGCCGATGCGAAGGTGGAGGAGAAGCAGGAGGTGGTGTCCAAGTTGCCGAAAGAAGTCCAGAACATCGTGCAGGTAGCGCGGGTTGTGGGGGTTATAGCTTGCTTGTGCGGTGACTGACGGTGTTCGTCTACTGTAGCTGATTTGCGACCCGGAGGTGGTGACGCGGGAGATGGCGAGCCTCAACGTGGATCTGAAGCGCTTCCCGCTCGGTAAGGTAGCAGCGATAGACCATGACGCCATTCCCTAGACTAAATCGCCTTCTATTCACAGGCAAGCTGTCAAAGACGCAGATTTCGCAGGGATACGGGATCCTGCAGCGTCTTTCAGCAGCTCTAGAGGAGATCGAAGAGCTAACGAAAGCTCCTGCTCCTGCCGAGGTGACGAAAGCAGGCACCAAGAGCAGACGAAAGGCCAAGGCCAAAGCTAAGGGACCAGTTGCAGCTACGGCCAGAAGCCTGTCAGCTCTCCAGGCAGATCTCAAGGCGCTCTCAAGCGAGTTTTACTCGCTCATCCCGCACGATTTCGGCCGCTCCCTCCCGCCAGTGATCGGCACGATGGCCGACGTCAAGCTGAAGCTCGAACTGCTGGAAGTGCTGTCGAACCTGGAGATCTCGCAGATGCTGCAGAGGCAAGAAGCTGAGAAGCCGAGTGGGCCTGTGGTTCACCCTCTCGATAGCCATTACAACATGCTCAACACGAACATGGAGCCTCTGAACAAGCGCGGCAAGGAGTACAAGATCATCGAGAAGTGCGCGATTCGTTGGCATGAGCACGTTTCCGGGGCCTGTGTACTAACTTGTATATGTTCCATCTGCTCAGTTTTATCAAGAAGACGGAAGGCGGCAGCAAGGTCAATGTCAATACGATTCTCAAGATCGCTCGCCCGGATGAAGAAACCCACAAGGACGTGCTGGGATCTCTTGACAACCACATGGTACGCTGTTCACTTGCAACTTCCCAACTGGGCTTGAAAATGCTGACTCTTCTGGCAAATTGCAGTTGCTATGGCACGGCTCCCGCCTCTCGAACTTCGTCGGCATCCTATCGCAGGGGCTGCGTATTGCCCCGCCCGAGGCTCCCAAGAATGGATACCAGTTTGGCAAAGGGGTAAAAAGCTGCGTGCGGTGAAGCCATGAATGTTGCTGGTGGATGTCTAACCCCTCCGAATTGTTCGTTTGCATGTTGTAGCTGTACTTTGCGGATGCTTTGGCGAAGTCTGCGAACTACTGCTGTGCCACCTCCCGAAACCCAACTGTGAGACCGCACTGGGGAGGCGCTTTTCAGTACTGTCGTCTGTGATCCCGATACTGACGCCCCCTGTGTTTTGGACTTTCCGCAGGCGGTGCTTCTGCTCGCTGACGTCGCTCTGGGCACGCCGTTCAAGACGCCACACGGCGAGTTCCTGGACTACAGCTTGGTGAAGGACCAGCGCGGATGCGATAGCACGCACGGCCTTGGAAAGATGGCTCCGGCGGAGGACGAGTTTGAGACGCTGCCCGACGGCGTGGTGGTGCCTGCCGGCACGCTGAAGCCCGTGGACGGCACCCAGCACTTGCTGTACAACGAGTTCATCGTGTACCGCCGCGAGCAGGTCCAGCTGCGCTACCTCGTGGCCCTGGACTTCCAGAACGTCGCGTGCGCCTGGTAAAGCGACGACAAGACAGTGACAATTATTTTATGAGCCGAGCTGCAGGGAGGACCTTGTTGTAGCGATGTTGAAGATGGTTGCACGCTCGTCCTCACTTCTAACTGGACAAAATACCAGCCAACCACGTTTGACAGTTGAGTTTTTGGCGCTCATTTGGCGATGGCGCCTCGAAGTGTAGCCAAGCGAGTCGACCCGCTCAGCGGCTGCGCCAGCTCGGCCGAGGTCTACCAGGTGCGTTTTCTGTCTCGGTGGACACTTGAACGTTATGGAGATGGGGCTGACCGTTTTTGCTGTCCATCTCGCTGGTCGAGCAGGACGCCAATGGCGTCGCCTGGAGCTTCATGCTCAACTACACTAACATCTCGTTCGGGACGTACGGGTGAGTGCCAGCGATGCGTTTCCCCGTGGCCTCGCAGTTGCTGACGGTTGGCGCGCAGCAACAACAAATTCTACATGGTGCAGCTCCTCCAGAGCGGCGACAACTTCATGGTCTTCCGCAAGTGGGGGCGTGTCGGAGCCAAGAACCCGCAGGTGGGTACACCGTCGAGCTGCAATTGACACACGAAAGTGGACGGGTTTCTGACAGTCAGATCGTGCTGTTGGTCGCCTATTGGCAGCGCGCTCTAGAGCGCTACAATTCGTCGCTGGAGAAGGCGCAGGCCTCCTTCACCAAGAAGTTCCTGGACAAGAGCGGCAACGAGTGGCCACTGACCGGACCGTTTGAGAGGGTGGAGGGCAAATACGTGCTCGTTGGTGAGTCCATGCTGCGTTTTGCGTTGTATCAAACCGCTGGGAAGCTTTGCGAGCTTGGCTTACAGTGATTTGGTGACATGTAGAGCTCGACGATGAGGTGCCGGAAGAAGAAGAGGAAGAGCGCAGCGAGGCCGACAAAGAGGAAGAGGTGATATCGACGCTGCACGAGACTATCCAGGACGTTTTGAAGGTATGCCTTGTCATTTTCCTGACCTGTTGTTAGGCGACAATCTGACGGTTGTTGGTGCAGCTCATCTGCGATGCCGACCTGATCGCCCGAGAAGTGGCAAACATGAACCTTGACCTCAAGCGGCTCCCGTTGGGTTCGTGGCAGCCTTGTGGTTAAGCGGCATTTTAAAAACCATGCTAACACGGTCGTTTGCACTACCAGGCAAACTATCAAAAGCGCAGATCTCCCAGGGTTACGCGCTGTTGCAGCAGCTCTCTGAAGCTCTCAAGGAGATTGAGGAGCTGAACAAGCTTGTGACACACACGAAGGAGACACCCCCAGCCAAACGGACTGGAACTCGCCGATCCACGCGGGTCAAGCGAACGGCCAACCCGAATGCTGCCCAGATTCGTCGCTTGAAGACCAGTCTGAAGACCCTCTCGAGCGACTTCTACACGCTGATTCCTCACGATTTTGGCCGAAATTTGCCGCCTCCGATCGATTCGTTGGACGAGGTGAAGCTGAAGATTGACCTGCTCGAAGTGCTAGCAAACCTCGAAATTTCGCAGAAGCTGCAGGCTGAAAAGAAGAAGAACGCAAAGAAGAAAACTGGCGCCAAGTTGAACTCCCTCGACGCGCAGTACAACCTTCTTAACGTCAAGATGGAACCGTTGCTCGAATCGACTGACGAGTTCAAGATCATCGAAAGGTTTGTGGTGAACTTGACAGCAGGGTATTAGTTTGATTCTGACGCATTGCTCTACTGCTGCAGATACGTGGAGACCACTCATGCGCCGACCCACGTGCAGTATAAGCTGCGCATCAAGTCTGTTCTCAAGATTGCCCGTCCGGGCGAAGAGCAGTTCAAGGGCGTTTTCCAGTCCGTGAACAACCACAAGGTTCGTCAAATACGCAGTAGAAGGGGCAGAGCGGTGATGTTTGTGATCTGACTTGTGCTTGCCAATGCGCAGTTGTTGTGGCACGGATCTCGTCTGTCGAACGTCATTGGCATCTTATCCAAGGGGCTTCGCGTGGCTCCGCCTGAGGCACCCAACAACGGATTCATGTTCGGCAAAGGCGTGCGTCTAGGCTTTTACCTCGTTGTGTTGTTTTGGCTTTGCTGTTGGTGCTAACGAAGTCGTACAACGCATCCAGATCTACTTTGCTGACTCCGTGTCAAAGTCGGCGAACTATTGCTGGACCACACCTCAAAATCCGAAGGTACTTCTATCGATTGGAAATGCTTTCTTATCTTCCCAGAAGCTCACCCATCTATTTGTTTGGCTTCCCGATGCAGGGTGTGTTGGTATTAGCAGAGGTGGCCTTGGGTGCCCCCTACATGGCTCAAGAAGCAGAGGATCTGACCTACACTGTCCTTAAGAAAAACAAGGGATGCGATAGCACTCACGGAGTTGGGCGCATGGCTGCCCCAGAGGAAGACTACGAGACCATGTACGCCGTCGAAGCTACAGCTCTCTCTTTCACGCGAGCTAACGCTGTTGAAACTTTCGTGTCGTTGCCAACAGGGAGGATGGCGTTGTGGTTCCCATTGGCGAGTTCATGCCGTCCGACGGCAGCGGCTCGCTTCTCTACAACGAGTTTATCGTCTACCGTCAGGAGCAAGTGAAGCTGCGCTATCTTGTCAACCTCGACTTCCTCTACGAAGACGAGGAGGAGGGGGACGAGGCATAGAGGAAACATGTAGCACGGCCAGCCAGCGCGAGGATACATTTGCAAGCGAGACAGCAGCAGTTCGTATCGTTGTTGTCCTGTCTTCTAACTTTATCCCTAATGTGCATCGCCGACTGCTTCGATAGCTTCAGGACACGACTATCGCTCACGAGCGAGCGAGCTCATGCCAAAAAGTGTGGAATTACCACCACAAATGTGCGCAAAAATACAAGGCCCAAAGCATCGAGAAGAGTGAGCGAGTCCACCTCTCTCCCTCTCCACTAGCTCTCGCGGTAGACTTGCGTGACTAAATAGGCGATCACATCTTGCGCGTAGCGGTCGATGTCGCCGTCGCCGTCGAAGCTGCGCTGAAGCTCCTCGCGACACTGTGCCAGCGGGAGGCTGAATAGCGGGATGACCTTGTCTGCTAGCTCTTGGAAGTATCGACACACCTGCTTCTCGCCCCGGATGAAGAACAGAGCCTGGATGCGGTTGGAGAACAGCGGGTACTGCTTCGAGGCCAGAAGTTCATTGTCCTCTTCAATAGTCGTGCCGTACAGACTCAGCTGGTGGGTCATCAGGTTGCGCAGGTACTGGAGCGCACGGATCTCGTTGTCGAAGGAAATGGGCGGGGACGAGTGCGCGGGGCTCTTCATCTTCATGGTGGAGAACTCGTCCTCGGTGGCAACGATGAGGCGGGCGAAGCTGAACCCCTCGCGCGTGTTGGCATCCGAGTGCGAGCAGCTGAGCCGAGCGTCCATCGTGTAGATGCCGCTCTCGTGCAGGTACGCCCGCTTGTCGTAGAACAGTTGTCCGTCAGCTGGCGCCAGCTGGAAGTCGATCAGCACCTCGTTCGGGTTGCGGCCGTCCTCCTCCGTGTTGTCCTCCACGGCGAAGCCGTAGTTGAGCAGGAAGCGGTGGTTGCACTTCTTGCCGTACGAGTCGTACACCTGTGCGCCCGTGCCGATCGTCCCCAGCGACGTAATGGTGAAGGCGTCGATGCTCTGGTCGAAGGTCCAGCTCGTCTCGCGCGGCCGGTAGTGGTTCAGCATGTCTGCGAACGGCACGAGCGCCGCCGTCTTGACGCCGTCGATGGTCAGGCCGAAGTTGCGGCTGCACACGATCATGCGCGCCCAGCTGAAGCGGTCGAGCGAGAAGCGCGCGAAGGCCGGGTCGACCCGGCAGATGACGTCGTAGTCCTTGCGAATGGCGGCCTTGCGCTCCTGGATCTGCTGGATGATGTACGAGCCCTTGAGCCAGCCCAGCTCCTCGTCGGACCAGAAGATGGGCATGTTGCTGAGCGTGGAGGGCAGCGTGCTGTAGTAGTTGCGGAAGAAGGACGCGTCCACGTGCTCCATGTCCGTGAGCAGGAACATCATGAGGAAAATGTGCTTGGGCGCCACGAAGTCCACGCTGCGGGCCAGCAGCTTGCGCCCGATGTCCGTCTGTTTGCCCATCTCCACCGTCACGAGGCACTTCTTGGGCACCACGAGGATGCGCTCGCCCGGCACGAGCACCTTGCGGCTGTGCACGCCACGCACTTCGGGCGCGTACTCCTGCAGCGCCAGCTTCTTGGTGTCGGCGCCGTTGCCCTCCAGCCACCGGATGAGCTCCTGGCCCACCGCGTCCTCCTTGCTCAGCCCGTTGCGCGGCGGCGGAGACGCGCCCGAGGACGGAGAGGGCGGCGGCGGAGGAGCGCTCATGGCCAAGCGTGTCTTGATGTATGGGCGAGACGCGGATTTCCACCACGTCCGAACGGAGACCTCGCCGGATTGGATGAAATCCAAACGGGATGCCATTGGACGGAAATACACAGAGAAACACACATGGCTACAAAAAGACTTTGGCCTTGGAGAGAGGTCTTGGGCGTCCCGATCGTCGACCCTTGTAGACACAATTTCAGGACTATTTGCTTCGTCGTGTTGAGGGATTTTCTTCAGGTAGACAACAGAATCCTTGTCGTTGGTGATGATTTGATCGTTCAAGGGGGTAAAGTTTTCCGTGCAAAATATTGGTTGTCGCTTGGTTAAAACTACAAAGACAATGGCACTATCCAGCGACTTGGACGTGCCAGTTGTACCGAGCTTACGGCTTGTCAGCTTCAGTGTCCAAGTAGGGGATCTCGCCTTGCGTGGTCACTCGAACGGCGTGTCGGTTGCCCGGCAAGTAGTCGAACGTCGCAAAGTGAGCAGTGATGCGGTTGTCCCAGACGGCCACGGCGTTCTTGGTCCAGCGGAACCGCACTTGGAACCCGTGGACCTCCGTGATGTGTTTGTACAGCAGCTTGAGCACCGCGTCTGCACGCAAACAAGAAACATTTCACGGTCAGTTTTTCCCACTCACAACGTCGACGTTCCAACTCAAAATGCTTCGTACCTGACTCGCGAGAAGAGAGCTGCGGGATACGCCGGGTGAACGCGGGGTTCACGAAGAGAGCCTTGCGCTTAGTGACCGGGTGGGTGCGCACAACCGGGTGCTCGAACTCCACCGGAGGGCGACGAATCGTGTGTCCACGTTGGTCTGCTCGCTCCGCTTGAGCTTTGCTGCTGTGGATCGCGGTCAGTCCCTCGATGAACTTCTTGAAGGACGGCGTGAGGCGCTCGTAAGCCTCGTAGGCTGAAGCCCACAAAGTGTCGCCGCCAAGAGGAGGGTTCGTCAGCACCTTGAAGCTCGTGTACGACGGAGGTTGTCGTTCGTTGGACACGTCGCTGTGCCACACGTTGTCGGGGTCGTGCTGCTGGCGCTTGATGATGCGGTCACTGTCCTCCACCGAGTTCTCGACCACCAGCACTTCCGGGTGGCCTTCCGGGTGGCCCAGGTTCTGGTGCACGTGCAGAGGACCGTAGTAGCGACCGAGGTCCAGCTGTTGCTCGATGTTAATCTCCTGCTCACGGAAGAAAACCACGCCGCGGTGCGCCACCAACAGGGCAAGTTCGTCGCGCTGAGCGTCCGTCAGTTCGTGCAACTGGATTCCCGACAGTTCCGTGCCGATTTTGGGCGCCAGGTGCGTCACGGTGGCGTCCTTCAGCAGGTTCTTGAACGTCGGGTCGGCCTTCAATCCACGGTCCTCGTACGGCAGCACCGGAATCGGGTCGTGTTTGGTCGTGGGGTACACGCTGCGAAGTTCGGGGTGCTCGAACGCGAAGTGCTCCACCTCCTCGTTGAGCGCGTTTTTGATGGGCTTGGGCTTCGCCGTCTTCTCCACGACGGAAGGAGCGGCGTTGGTCGGAGCCACCGTCTGGGTGTCTTGCTGTTGAGGCGCCATTGTTGCTGTCACCGAGTAAATTGGAAAGTGAGCAGACTGGAGCAGCACCGACATCGAGCGTTAGAGGAGATTCCTTCATGGACAAGCACTTTGGCATTTAACATTTACGTTGTGGAAAAGGTGTGCCATGTAGGGTTGTTGTGGTTGTTGCCGGTGTGTGGTGACATTGGCACTCCTGGCGCTTTTCATTGGTTTGGCGTTGACACGTTTGCGAGGAATTGCCCCAACGTCACCTCCGTCAAAGTGTCGATACCATCTGTACGAAACACGCCGAAACCTAAGTCGCAGTGGCAAATCACCGCGCGCAGCACACACACGTGCTCTGTGCCCACTTCAACACGATTTGACAAGCAACATTCACGTCGAACTACCCATTTCCTGCTATTTATACGCCGCACCTTCGCCTTGAGTGCCGCACTCAGAAGCGAAGCGGGTGCACCATGGCGTGGGTGAACCGCACAACCCGCGACAAGTGTCCCGGCGGTCTGCAGGTGAAAGCTGGCACGTCGGCATCCCTTGGCCCTGGCTGCTATGAAACTTCCCCATCTCGCCAAGTGCGGCCGAATGCTACGGGCTTCGGCTCTGGCGAGAAACTCGTGCGCGGCGCCAATGCCGGCTCCACCAAAGGCTTGACAATGATCACTCCGGGCCCTGGAGCCTACGCTTCGAGCAGCCAGGCGAGTTGGGAATCGCCGACCAAGAGCAAGGCACCAGCCACATCCATCTTCCAGTCCAAATCTCAGCGACTCGGGGATGTCAAGCTCAGTCGGGGATTCAGCACACCCGGACCGGGGGCATACTCAAAGCAAGACTCGTTCGCACAGAAATCCAAAACGTAAGCGATGAGCTTGACCCTGTTGTATATTTCCTGTTGCTGATGCCAAGTTTGGTGTTGTGGTAGGCATACAAGCCTCGGGAACCCGTTGGTGAGGACACCCCCATCGAACAGCAAGATCCGATGGACACGACTCCCAACTGCTCCGTCAATTCCAACCGTCTCGCAAAGCTTTGGCTACGAGCAAGGAGCGTATGGCAAACTTGTCCGACACGAACCTGCTAAAGTCGGTCATACTGGTTGCGGAAACGATACCCTAGGACCAGGAGAGTACGAGCCGATGCGAGGCTTGAAAAGCATCAACAAGACCCGCACGACCGACTTCTCCAAGGGTAAAGTGACGCGATTCATTGAGCACGAAGTCCGAGCAAAAGCTGAGGTACCCGGTCCAGGGGAATACAAAAGCACTGGAGACAACGCTGCACTCAAAGACCCGGCACGAAGCAGTGCTGTATTCAAATCTGCCCTCACCCGAGAGCAAGCAGCACCGACTACGACGACCAAAAATGTACCTGGACCCGGGGCGTATCACCCAAACCAAATCCACGGATTCGCGACGGAGACAAAGCCCGAGCACCTTCAATTCTTCGGAAGCACGTCAACACGGTTCGAGGCTTCGCAACGGTAAGTGGATTGCGTTTTTCATCAAGATGCCTAGCTACTCACGTTTGCGGACGTGCTTGTGAAGTGATGTACTCGTTCCAGGCCCTGGCGCTTACTATTATCCACCCTCAGGCAACGCAGAGCAAACACGGTCAGTACCTAGCAGGAAAAAAGCCCCGTTCAGCTCGAAGAAGGAGCGTTTTGAAGCTCCGAAAGAGAAGGACCAGTGCTTGGCTGCTCCGGGGTCTTACGAGGTACCTTCAGCCGTGGCAGAAGTACTGAACAAAGTGGTAAGAGTCGTTCTTGTGTTGCATAATGCCCAGAAAATGTCTCTGACCTGAACACTGTTTGTTTGCCTTTCTTTCAGACAAGTCGAGTAACAAACTTTGGCAGCACTACAAAGCGCTTCGACACGATTTCATCAGGAACCAGTCGCGAGACGCTGGAATCCCAGTTAGAGCGAGATATGAAAGAGCAAGAAGCAGAGCGGCAAAGGCAAGCCGAAAACAGCAAAAAGCGGCAACAGCCCAAGGCTTCGTCCATGTTCGCTTCGTCAACAAGTCGGCCCCACCAAACGCAACAGGCTACGGGGCCGTCACCGGGAGACTACGAGGTTCGTCCCCCGAGACGCTTTCTTCTTCAGTTTTATTTCGTTGGGCATTCTAAACATCGACTCGTTTGTTTGACAGATTCAACGCTCGTGGAATGCCTCAGGGGCACAAGGTGCTTTCAAGTCCGGCATCGACCGGCTGAAGGACAAACCAAGCCCCACCGTGTTTGTCCCCGTACGTGTTGTCGTCGAAAGCTGCATAACTCACTGCTTGGCCTTGCTCACGAGTTCACCTGCTCTCGAACCCAGGGTCCCGGGTCGTACTCGACGGAGCGGTTGGAGCAGAAACCGCTGCACAAGGCTCGGCCGAACGTGTTCTACGCGGCGGTACGTGTCGTTATCCATTTGCATTTGGTTTTATCAGTTGCACGTGGGTCTCACCATTGACTTTCTCCCAACAGGAACCGCGCTTCAAGGACAAGCTGCCCAAGGTGCCCGTGCTGGTACGTTCCGCCACTCCTGCGATCCATCTCAGTCGAACTTCAATACTCATTTCCTTTGCATTTAAATCTGCAGGGCCCCGGCCAGTATAACACGGACTCGGTCGAGTCGGACTGGAACCGCCCCACGCACAACATCTCGATCGCCACCGAGATGGAGCTGGCCATGATGTAAAATGTAGCCATCTCACCGTATCTTCCCAAAAAATAAAAAAAATCGAAACGGAGGCCAGCACCTTCCGCTAAAGTGCGATTGGAGTCCCGATAAAGTGCGATTTCCTGCCAGCGCTTGGACCTCCAGACGCGAATAAGGGGAAGCCTCATGGGTGACACTGGCCGTGGCGGATCGTCCTCTTCGGGCGGCGAAGCGGGGCCTGCCTCGCCCTCCACACCCTCCCAGCCAGCACCAGTCGACGCAGCGGCGTCTTCCGCACCCAACGCGCCGTCTGCCGCGCCGAACAGTGCCCCACAAGCCCCGGAATCAGCCTCGAACGTCGACGCGCCCATGTCGGGCGCCTCCACTGTCGATTCCTCGGCCCCCCAGCGGCCCCCGCGGCCGGAGAAGCCGCGCAAGACGTCGAACGCGCCCCCAAGCAGCTCGAGCGACCGCAAACGCCGCAAAAACGGCGCCACGCGCGCCTCCAGCGGCGGCAACACGCCTCTCCAGACGCCGCCCGAGGTTCCCATCGCCCCGGCGTCTCTGGAGCCCGAGCGGCCGCTGCTGTCGGACTCGCAGTTCGAAGTCGAGATCTCGGGCTTCGGCACGGTACTCAACGACGTGCTGCACTGCGTGACGAACCGCGAGCTGGTCACCAAGACGGCCGAGTACATGGCTACATTCCCGCAGCACGCGCTGCGCTTCCAGATCAAGATGAAGCAGGTACCTATAGCCTCTAAAACCACGCCACTTTACCTAAAAAAGCCGCTGCCGCCACTAAACCACCACCTCTCCCAAAGCCACTCTACGACCAGTGAGCGAGGGGACTGGAGTGCCTCCCTCGCTCCGCGCCTACACATTTACTGCATGGTGTAGCCATAGTTGTTCATCTGTGTATATTGTATGTTGTATTGGCTGGGTCTGTCTGACTGTGCTGTGTGTGTGTGTGTGTACTGGTGGCGGCGTGCTTAATAGAATAGAGATCTGTAGCCTGCCTTGCTTCCCTCTTGTTGGTCACGAAACGAAGCACCACTAACTCCTTGTCTTCCGTGTGTTTGCTTGTTGCTGTTCTGTAGCGAGCGTATGCTGAAGGAGCACGAGGGTTCCAGGCCAAGTTGATGCTGTTCTACGTGCTGCACGAGTTCCTCAAGTCGTTCCAAGGAGAACGGCTGCTGCAAGTGCAGCGTGGGTGGTTCCAGACGGTCGACGAGGTGCTCAACGCCTGTGCCAGGGAAATCCGCTACGGTGACAAGCGCAACTCGGAGGAGAACCGGAAGCGAGTGTTCAAGGTGAGCTGATGGAAGCTTGGCCTGTGGTGATTCTTGGTGTTTGGAGACTGCTGACTTACACCTTTTGCTTGCTGTGCAGACCCTCGCCCGGTGGGAAGAGCTGAAGCTGTATCCGAGGAAGATCAAGGCCTGGAAGAGTCTAGTCATGGGAGAGTGCAAGCCTCGGAGAGCTCCCGTGCCGCTGCCTCGCAGCGAAACGGAACGACAGGCTGAGGCCCCTGACCAGCTTCAGTCGTTCGAACTACCCCCTCCAAGCACACCCCAGCTGCAGCTTGACCGATCCAACTGCCCACTAGTCTTCGAGCGCCGCGACTTCGACAGCAAACCCGAGGAAAAGCAGCACTGGCGTTACACGGCTATTGGCTTCATTGACATCCTGTCGCGGTGTCTGGGCCTGAGCAGTGACATTGCGCTCACAGCCTGCATCTTCTTTCATCGTGTGTTCAATCGAGGCATTTACGCTCGCGAGCGCTACAAATTCGCTGCCGCTTGTCTCTTCCTCTCGGCTAAGGCGTCCAGCAAACGCATGAAGTTGTTGCGCATGGTGCGTGTCATGTACGACATCTTGGAGACCCCGCTGTTCGCTGGCGATGAGGAGCTGCTAGAGATCGAGCGTTTGCAGCTGCTCTACTATGAGATGGAAGTGCTCCAAGGCATTGACTTCGAGTTGACCACGGAGATGCCCTTCTACTACCTGCGTCGCGTGTTGGAGAAGATGCCGGAGAAATGTACGTGTCTGCACCTTGGCGCTATACCGTGCAACGAATCGCTGACAGTATCACGATGCTTTCCCTTTGTCCTGCAGTCCGAGACTCCATTAATGATGACGCGCAAACAGTCCTCGAAGAATTGTGCGTGGCCCGAGCAAATAGAGGATACCGGTAACATTGGGGCCTTGACATTGTGTGAAGACTAACGCTGTGTATTTGAATATCTGCAGGTTCTTCCTGCCAACATGCGTGGATGTCTCGCCGCAGCTACTAGGCGAGGCGGCGGCTTATATCGCAACCTGGAACAAGGGCAAAGAATTCAAGTTTAAGTGGTGTAGCCCGAGCCAGGAAGGCCACACTTTCAACGAGCGGACAGCGAGTACGTACCCCCATGTTATCGTCACAGTAATGATTATATTCACCAATCTTTCTTGCGTGTTTGTAGAGGATGCACTGCGAAGTCACCGAGCGCTTCAGAGGTGGAAGAAAAGTCAACAAACAGAGTTTGATGCCCTGCTCAAGTCGGCGAGCACATTAGAAGGTGACGAGACAGCGAAACTTAAGCTGGCGTTCAAGCCACAGCTGGGCGGGCTACGTCTAGATCCCTCGGTCATCCTAAACGAGGCGGAGTTTACTATGAAGACAGAGGAGGACTCCAAAGAATGGGCTAAGAGTGCGAAGAAGAATGGTGGCGGCAATCGATCAAGAGGTGACAATCGGAACGGAAGCAACCCGAAAAGGTACAGAGATCACATCGAGCCACGTATCAAGGTGGAAAATCGGTCTCAGACAGGCGGCCAGGAAGAAGAGCATCGATATGGGCACAGCGACGATCGCGATCGTGATCGCTACCGACCACGAAGTCGTAGTCGGAGCCGCAGCCGCAGCGGGAGTGACTCGCGGTACGGAGGGGGGAGTAGATCGGCTGGGAAATATGAACGCGACGATAGCCGACCGCGTAGTGGAGATCGTCGCGATCGCGACCGGTATTACGACGAAGACTACGATGACAGTGATCGGTATCGTGAGCGCAGACGAGGAGATGACAGGTATGTCTCTCGAGACAGGTCTTCCAACTACGACAGAGAAGAGCGGAGCTACGATCGCCGTGGTACCCGAGATCTCGATTATCATCGTGATCCGTCGTATTTCGACCGCCGTGATCGTAAGTCAGATCGCGACGGCGGAAGTGGCCATCGAGAACGCGACAGCCGAAGCAACAGCCGAAGCAGGAGCCGGTCTCGAAGCCCGCGGGATTTCTCAAGGAGCAGCAAGAAGCGCAAACGAAGCTACAGCAGCCGTGGTCGCTCGGACAGTCGGAGCCGCAGTTCTACATGTAGCCGAAGCCACAGCCGAGACCGGAACCAATACTATCGGACAGAGGATCCGTCTCCGTCATCCTCCAGAAGTGGACGAGCGACCAAAATGAACAAGTACGGCTCTGCTCGCGCGAGTCACCGGGACTCGGAACGACCTCGCATCAAGCAAGAGCGTAGCGCGGCTTAGTGCGGCAGTGACGTGGGGGTGAGTTGACCTGCACCACAGTCTAGTTTCGTTGAGTAAAAAAGTTGTCTGGACTGATTCGTTAGCGTACTAACTGCATGTGCTTCGTCTTGTGTGAACTGCAGGGTCGCTGTTGAGGAATATCCCGAAAGCGCGAAACTAAGAGATGCGTTTTTGAGGGCGCTCGTGATGAACACAATACTCTCTTGCTGATGTGGATAATGATCCTACTATAATTCACCTGAACAACAGTAACGACAGCAACGACGAGAGCTCGTGACTGCAGCTGGTAGGAAGAGTGCGCGTGTCCGAGCCCGCTATACATTTTGCATGGAGTGCTTTGATAAGAGGGTGGCGAACTTGCTTCTTGTTAGTGCATTGGATTTGACGTTCTTGTGCGGGTGATTGTGCTTCAGTCAGCTCACTCTCGGACTGTCTGTGCTTGCTTTCCTCTGTAGGCGTCGCAGAGGACAAGTACAACATGTAAAACGAGCACATGCCTGAGAATTAAAAGCCCCAACTACAAGGATGAAGAAGAGTTCAAGTACGATAAAGGATGGGAAGAGTGACAGCAAGGTAATATGGCAAACGAAATTGAATAGCTGTCCGAAGACTGCTTCAAGGTCACGAGAGACCCCGAGCACATCGAATATGGAAATGGTCGGTCTGCGCTAACACTAGGTCGCACGTCGGTGGATGGAGCTCCCGTGCTGGATGACGGGTGCTGGTCCAGAACGATCGACTGCAGCCTACTGTTTGAAGTACGATCCCGAGAGCGAGCTCCAGCCTGAAGTCTGCTTGCCCACAGCGCAGGCGATGCGCGGAGTGGCCTTGCCGCAGACGGCGTGGATCATCATGTTCCACTCGGGCGTGTTCTCCTCCGGCAGCGGGTAGTTGAGGTCGTAGTACTCAGCGGTCACCTGCTTCTTGTCGTCCGGCCTGAAGTCTCCGAACTTGCCGGCCAGGTCGCCCTTCTCGCACACGAGCGGGTCCTCGGCGTAGTCGACCGGGTTGCAGTCGTACTCTGGCGTCTTGAGCAGACAGTCGTCCGTGCCGACGAACTCGGAGTTGGGGCCGCACGCCTTGAGCGGGTCGTAGTGGTTGCCCGTGAGTGCCAGCGCGCACTGCTCGAAGGACTCGGAGTCGTCGTCGTGGGGCCACTTGACGTGGATGTGCCACTTGAACTCGGTCACGTCCTCGGTGCAGTTGCCGTCGAACGCCATGATCTCGCTCTGGTCCACGTCACTGAAGTCGAGGTTGGACGAGATCACGGCGAAGGTGGAGAAAGGCCCGCCGTACTGCACGTTGATGGTGCCGCTCACGCCGGCCGAGTACTCCGGGTCGAACGTGTACGTGTAGGCGGGCAGCGCGCTGTAGTCCCCGCCGCCGTAGCTGCTACCTTCGTCGCTGTAGTAGCTGCTACCCTCGTCGCTGTAGTAGCTGCTACCTTCGTCGCTGTAGTAGCTGCCATCTTCGTCGGTGTAGTAGCTGCCATCTTCGTCGGTGTAGTCGTCCGTGGCGTACTTGCCGGCTTGGACGGCGGCAAGGGTCGCGAGGGCGTAGATGGCGAGGATCTTGGAGCTCAGCATCTTTGGGTGTTGGAACTGTTGCTGCTGCTTGGTGCGAGGCGAATTGAGGAATGAGCCGATGGTCTCGCTGCGCTGCGAAGGGTGGCACGAGGTACGACACGGGGGTTGACTTCTGGTGGCGGGCGATTTCACTGTTCGATTTCGTGGATGGATGTGAATCAGGCAAAAGCGAATCCTTTGGTGTTAAACAGGATTCTCGGCTGCGCTCGTCTCAGTGAAAAGTCATCACCGAGAGCACAACCCATTGGAACCTCATTGTCATGATTACATTGCAAGTGCTACGACGCTCGTCACCCTGCCCGGACGTGGATTTCCAGTTCCCCTCCACTAGCTGCGAACCCATTCGCTGGCAAAAGAGCTTGTCCACGATGTCGTACGACTTGGTGATCGCGTCGAGGAGGGCGTGCGTGTGCCGGGCCTTGTCCGCGACGCTGTCGTGAATGACGGGGACCGTCCCGAAGGCCGCCTCCGCCACAGTCGACGTGGCCTGCTGCCCAGGCCCTGGTCGAGGTGCCTGCCGGCCGTAGTTTGACCCAGCCTCGCTTGTGGAGCTGCGTTTGTGACCACCAACCTCCTCAGCGTCCCCGCTGTTAACCCACATGATGGTGACTTTGCCATCTTCCTCTACGTATCGTGAAGCCCTCGAGATCCGAACGGATTTTGTCTCGGAGCTTCAAGCCACAGGGTAGCGAACGTCGGACTCGTTTCGGACGATTTGCTGCATCCTCGTAGCCACAGGCGAAGAACCGCCAGTAGGCCTCAGCAGCAGCAACATCCAACCCAGCATCGTCCCAGCCTGCATGCACGCCCAAAGTGAACCCCGCCTTCACGCTGGGAGGACCTCCGGACCCATGAACAACACTGACTAGAGATACAAAGTTCTACTCGGCCGCTGCCTCTGCATTTGCAACTTCGTCCTCGGCACAAAGTGGGGAACTGATCCCGTCGCTGAAAACTTCGTCCACTGGATCTGTCTTGAGCCCCAATACCGCGGCGCACCCCAGTGGGGACCTCGCCGCCACATGCACGCCTCTTTCACCAGTCGCAGAGGTCAAGTTGAAGTTGCCTTTTTTTTGGTTCTCGTCACATTTTTGGAGCTTGTGCTGCTCCACCGATATGGCCACGAGCTCCGCTTGTGTCGCTTTCAGCTGCTGCCGCTACTGCTCAGCGCGCAGTCGCTCCTTCAACTGCCGCTCGGCAATGCCAGTCCAGACCGAGTTTTGGTCCGACCCATTTCCGACCAAATTTTGCGTCGACCGCGCACTCAGCTACCTGACCGAACCAGCCGCTTGCGTTTCAACTGGAGGTGACGCACTTGGTGCCGGAAGAATGGCAGCTCGGTCTGGATGCAGCGCACGCGCTTATTACCGCGGGAGGTGGCAAACGCCTGAAGGTGCTGGGGGCGATTTGTGACGGGAAATAGTCCTTGACGGACTAAATGACAACTGGGACTAAAACCAAGGTGTCGCGAACATTGACAGACCGAGTCATTGCATTTGCAACGCCAGCAGCTTGAAAAACGTCGTGCGAACTTGATTGCCCAGCTGACGGTGGCAAGTGGCGACGCACCACTTTGCCAGCATGCTACAATGCGGCCATTGCACCACGTCTGCAACCTTTCATGGCCACACCATCCTAGAAGCAACACATTAATCATTGAAGGGCATTGGAAGGCAGCATTATGAAGCACCCAGTTTACCAGTCCTTGCCAAGACACAGCAACTTTAGCTACTTAACGCAAAAGTATCAACTTGGACCCGACTGGTCGTCTTCCCGCCAAAACGCGTCTCTTCTCTCATTGGTGGAACTCAAAATTTTATCCACCTCTCATTGGCTGAAAACTGCATTCGTCTTTTCCCGCGTCTTTTTCCGCCGCTTGCGCGCCATAATTCAAAGCACGCGCCAGGCGCATCTGGTCCTCGAAGACGTCGCACTGAGCGAGCTCGTGCTGCTCCAAGCGTCAAGCCCAGCTCGACAACCAGCACACTAGGCGACAGAGCAGACGACAGCGCGTGTATCGCGACCCTTTGCAGCCCCGTAGCCGCTCTGTGGACGACGCAACAGCGCGTCGCAGGTCATGGGCGTGTCCAGCCCCAAGCGCGCGGAGCTGAGCGATGCAGCGGCCCCAGCGCCATACAAACAGGCCGCAGACCAGCTCCACCCAGCCACGGACGCCCCGGCCGCAGATCAGACGCCAATTTTCCCGGCAAGTGCGACAAAAAACGCCCCAAACAGCGGCGAACAGGCCCCGGACTATAACGAGGAGAAGACGCAGGTACAGGCCGCTACAGAGGCGGAAACGCCGCAGCCAGAGCCGGAGCCGGAGCGGGACGAGGCGCTCAGCGTCATCTCCAGCGACGTGTCGCCGCACGACAGCGACTTCGACTTCTTACAGCTCAACTCGGACGCCGGCTTCTCGCTGCTGACGCCGTCCCCGCATCGTCGCGGCTTCACAGGTTCTTCACTGGGCGTGGAGATGGTAGCAGGACCCCTGACGTCGCCGCCGCTGTCGTTGCGTGGGTTCAGTGCGGCGTGCTCGCCGTCCAGGTTCTTCAAGTCGCCACTGGTGACCAGGCCCAGGTCCGCGTCGAAGGAGAAAAGGGCGGCGAAGACGTCGCAGAGACGCACTATTGTGCCCATTAGGCTACTGGAAGCTATTGACTCGCTGAGTCAGCAGGAGAAGGCGGCCGCGCCAACGACTAAGGAGGAGAAGGAGGAAGCTGCTGCTGCTGCTGTGGCGGACAAGGTGGAGATTAAAGTACGCGGCGATGCTGTGCGACCGAGGAAGGCATCGACGTCGTCCACGCCTCCGCGCACGCCATCACCGTCGGCGAGACAGCAGCTGCTTTCGCGACGACTAAAGGACGTCTTTGATCGCACGGACGACGATGAGGAGCGTGAGATTATTCGGGGCGCATTGAAGTCGCCTGCTGTCTCCGGCAGGTGCGTCGATGCGTCTGCCTCCCTTCTGGACGCTGACGATATTCAGTGCGTGCCCAGCGGACTCATGACTAGTCCGTGCGAGCACGACTCGTTCTTCTCGTTTGCGAACTCGCTTTCCCCGCTCATGCCTGCGGAGGAGTTCGACAGCAGCTTCATGTCTGTGCGGCTTTCGCCACTCGTGTCGCTGTCCTCATACGAGTTGCCGAAATTGTACGCCCACGCGCTTGCCACTGCCGTATTTTCGTTGGTTCTAACCATTTGTTGTTCGTGCGCTCGCTGTGCAGACTCCCGCCGTTTCCTGAACAGGAGCAATATGGCGGTCAAGCGAAGTGCCCACCCACTGGTGTGCATGGTGGCACGCCTTTGATTCTCAAGACACCAAATAATAAGTCGAGGAACAAGCGGGGACTTTCATCGGCCGGATCATTAGCTGGCGGCGGCATTTCAGCCCCCGGTTCTGCAAATGGTGTGGCTTCTCCAAGCCTTTTCAGCGAGTCCTTCCCGAATATCCAGGCGTCCACAAGCGCCACACCCGGAAAGAACGAGCGGTCTAAGCTTGGGGGTCACAGCGTCATGAAGATGAAGCTCCACACGTCGTTTGGAGCTTCCTCCTCATCGCTTGACTCGCACCCTACGCGGGAGATCCAGGCCATCAACAACAGCTTGTAAGTTTGCGCTGATAGATCGAGCAAGATGATCCGAAGGGTAGAAATACTGACAGACTTTTGGTCTCGTTTGTATTCGACTTTCACAGGAAACGGAAGAAGTATATTCGCCGCCGCAAAGCAGAGGACAACCGCCAACACGCTTCATCCAACAACGTTCAACGTAAATTATTGCAAACTCCGGTGAAGGCAGCTGCATCGCCGCGCTCAACCACTCGTTCACCGCTACACCCTTGGAACGGACAAACAGCAGATGCTTATCAGTTCAAGACGCCCACACCCCGGAAACTTGCCCCGAGTCATCAAAATGCCGCTAAACTCGCAGCTGATTCCTTCATGGAAACGCCACCGTCTCCACCAGTAGCGCGCAGATTGATTCCAGTGACGGAACCAACACGAGCACCAACTACGCCCGTCAACAGCAAAAAGAAGCGGACGTTGGCCCAGTGCGTCTCGATGCCCTCTTCGATGACCAATCTTTCAGGACTCAAGGTACGGAAGTCGACACTCGGTGTTCAACAGGCCGTAACTCTAGCCATTACACCGGCGAAACAAATTAAGAGGGAGATGACAACAACAACTCCAGCCCAGTACAGCAAGCTGACTCCGCAGATCAATCCTACCAGGGGCGCGAGCGGCATACCTGCATTCGACAGCAGCATGTTGAAAACACCAACGCCCGTAAGATCAGCAACTTCACTGACAATGTCTCTGCAGTCAGCTTCCAAGGCTCCTCTGGGCCCTGCACTCATGGTTGTACCAGCGCAGGTGGCCAAGAAGGCCCCGTGCAACTGCAAGAAGTCGAAGTGCCTCAAATTGTACTGCGAATGCTTTGCGAGTGGCGGGTATTGCGACGAAAGCTGCAATTGTCTCGACTGTGCGAACACGACCGTGACTGAGGACATACGGCAGCAAGCCATCGCATCGCGGCTGGAGAAAAACCCGAACGCATTCAAGCCGAAGATCGGTGCTACACCTACTGTGGTTACATTGGCTCCAGGAGGGGATCGCCGCTTGTCGGTCGGCACATCTGGTGGTAGACGTGCTTCACCTGGAACCTTCTTATCTCCACCGGGTCAGTTGAGTTTCCAGCAACAGCAGCTCTTAAGTGCGGGCATGGTTGCCACGAAGATGCACAAGCATGGATGCCATTGCAAGAAATCAGCATGCCAGAAGAAGTACTGCGAGTGCTTCCAGGCGGGTGTGCCCTGCGGTGAAAACTGCCGCTGCATTGTACGTAAACCCCTTTGCTGTCGTTCAGGCGCCGTGGTTCTTGCTGCATTTAACGAACAGTGAATTTTTTCCCCTCTACAGGACTGCAAGAACCAGACACCGTGTGTGGCTCACGCAAATGGTGTAGCTACTGCGGGCTCAGTTGTGGGCGGCACTCCGTCTCGCATTGCCAATGAGCTCGATGAGA
Organism: Phytophthora pluvialis; assembly: GCA_001314425.1. Taxonomy (NCBI): domain Eukaryota; phylum Oomycota; class Peronosporomycetes; order Peronosporales; family Peronosporaceae; genus Phytophthora; species Phytophthora pluvialis. The sequence continues at coordinate 36,087 of LGTU01000072.1, read as the reverse complement.
CCTTTGTCTCGCCAGTTCTTCAGGGCGTGCGCAAGCGGATGCGAATTGATCGTGAGACTTGGAAGAAGGACTTTTCGTCACCGTTCGAGGCCTCTCCAAGACGCACAGAACTATTGCAGTCAAGGCTATCCAAAGCCACCAGCAACTCTGGTGGTACGACGTTGAGTGTGCGGGTGAGAGCGGTGCCATTCACGTCACCGTCTACACCTCAAGTAACGGGTCGAACTGGTGCCAAGCGGCCTCGTGACATGTCACCGGTCAGAGGAGAAGCCGAGGAGCAGCGTGGTGGTGGTAGCACTGGAGCTGCCCACCGCTTGATGCCGCTGAAGGAGCGCGAGTTGCAGCAGTTCGCATTTGGCGACAAAATCGGCCACATGGTCGGGAAGGCTGCGCTGTCAGCGGTGGTCCGTTCATCAGCCGGAGCCGACCGAGTCTTTGTGTTGCCGTTGTTCGGAGCGAGTCTTCCTCCATTGGAGAGCGGCGTCAGCGCGAAAATCTTTCGCTTCCTGACGAATGTCGACCTGCACAATGCAAGCTTGGTGAGCCACCTCTGGAACCAGGTTGCGCTGGGCGACACTGTGTGGGACCACGCCAACTTCGTACCAACACAGGCGAACGTTGCAGCTGCACGACGTTCACGAGAGCAGAGAACGGTGGAGACGCCACTGATCAAGCTCGAACCGAGTGTCGGCGGTAGCAGAAGCACGAGAACGGTGACGATCAAGCGCGAACCAAACCTCGCAGTGCTCTCGGCCCTTCGGTAGGAAACCTTGACGATAATTATTAGCGTGTACGACGTAGTAAGTAGGATAGGAACACAGATAGGAATTGTATTAGCCGCGCTGCTGAGAGCTACTTCGACATACAGACCAGACCAGCAAGCAGCGAGCCAAAGTAAAAATCTTGAGTACGCCTGCTTTGGCATGTGTACGACCGACTGCAGCGTCGGGATCGCAGAATCTCGCTCACCTTTTCACAGCTTCCTTCCTCTTCAGAAACCATGAAGGGATCATGCCATACGCGATATCGCCGTCACTTTTTAAAGCCTCGACGTCGGGTTGCTACGTGTGCATCTCACCCTCATGGCGAAAGCTTCGGCATGCGGCGCGGGTTGTCAAGCGAAATGTGCTGCATGCGAACAGCGCCCAGGATGATTTCTGGCAGTTCTTCGTCGGACTGAGCCTCGAGTAGGAACGCCATGTCCACCACCAGCGACTTGGTCACGCCTTGTACCATGCCCACGACGGTGTTGGCCACTGAGTTGGACGAAATGTCGATGTCCACTTCAAAGTAGTTTTCTCCACGGTGGTACGGACACTTGAGCTTGTTGCCCAGCAACGTCGGCTTGGAGCCGACCGACTGCTTGATAATGAAGCTACCCTCGACGACAGTGGGAATGAGCTTGAAGCGCGAATTCCGGAACTGGTCGTCGCCATCGAAGAAGTCGTTCAGCAGCTCGGAGAAAGGCGAGCCGTCCTCGAACACGTTGTCACGCACGGGATGGAAGTAAAATACCATGCAGACGTTTTCCGGGCCCGGGATGATCATGTTCACAACAAACGTGAACTTGGCGCTGGTGCGGCCGACGCTGTCCGGACGAGACGAGATGTTGTATCTCTCGGCTGCGCTCTCGAACGACAAGAGATCCACGCCCACGGTGTGGAACATCGCCGGCGCCGAATGGATCTTCTTCTTGTCGTTCAAGTAATTGTGTCCACGCACGCTGAAGAGAGAGGCGTCAGGCTCGGCCCACATCTTCTCCGGTAGACTTGTCTGGAGCTTCTGCACGCCCATGACAACGCCCATGGAGTCCACGCTCGTGCGCTGGGTGATTGCCGAATCCTCCTGGCCAGCCTCCGATCCTTCGGCCTCCCCGACAGGAGCCATCGAGACATTAGGCGTGATGAAGTCGGTAGCGCTCATTTCGTCGCGGATACCCACGACGCTGCGCAGCATGGGCATCACCAGGTCCACATCCATGCCAAGCTGGTGGTAAATGCGCGACCAGCCACCAGGATCAAACCGAAGTACGTACGAGACCAGTGTACGAATAGATCCACTCGGGACGCGCTGGGGAGCGATTACGAAGCCGCCGCCCAGCAGGTTTGCGCGCACGTAGTTGTGGCGCACACGGCACTCCGGGTGCTCGATGCTCTGGTACATGACAAAGTACGATCCGTCCTCTTCACGTCGCCAGTAGCGCATGAGCACGAGGTCTCGAGCCTTCTGCCACAGCGGCCACAAGTGCGTCGGGCGCTGCGTCACGTAGACAATGTCGGCGTGGTCATCCAGCTGCTGCACCACACGCATGGTCGCCGTCCCAGAGTCCCATCGCTGGAATCTCTTGGGGTTCATGATGAGCCGAAAGACCTCGGTCGGCGAGCCATGCACCACCTGCGAGACCCGGAAGCTCGGGATCTCGGGCGCTTGCGTCGGCGTGACCGCAACGCAGCACACGGCGATCGCCACGAGCGCCGTCATCAAGCTCAGCAGCATATTGCTCGCGAACGAGTACATGCTGCTAAAACTCAGCGCAGCGCCCACAAACGCGCTGAAGATCAGTCCGTTCGTCGTGGCGGCGTGCTGCGCGTGCAAATTGGCGGCAACGCTCGGCCCCAGCGGGCATTCCTGCATGATCCGGAACCCTCCTTCCACCCTCGCGAGCCACCAGGCCTGCTCTGCCTTGACGTTGTCCGCGTCCAGGTTGAACAGCGACACGGTGTCCTCGTCGGCCTTCAGCATCCTCGGGACGCGCGTGGGCGTGGGGAAGATCTCGGCGTCCGTCTTGAGCTTCCGCTGGTGGGCCACCAGCTCCCTCAGCGAGCGGACGGCGTTCTCCAGCGCGCGCTTCCAGTCCTTGGCGCTCTCCTCGCTCTTGGCCCCGAGGTCCAGGAACCGGTCCTTCCTGTACGACTTCTCCCCGGGCCCCCCGTCCCCCACGGCGAACGTGATGCGGAACATCCAGACGGGGCCGTGGTGCTTGTGCTTCTCCTCCGAGTTGAACACGGGGCTCACCACGCAGCCGTCGGTCAGGATGTAGGTCCCTCGAGGCGCCGGGTCGCCGCGCTTGCGGTAGTAGCGGAGCTGGTTGCCGTCCAGCAGGAAGTAGCGATCCACTGCATTGATACACAAAACGGATGATACAGCAGTTGTGAGCCTTCTACTGGGCGGTTCGCGGCGGAAATTGCATGCGTGGAGAGCGCGTACGCCAGATGAGGTTCATGTGGTCGCGGCGCTTCGTGAGCCAGCCCTCCATGCTCGCTAGAGGGAGGAACGTCGGGGCGGCGTGGCGATAAATGACGGCTTATGCCTCGTGGCGGATTTGCGACTGACGGCTCAGATTGAGACACTTTGGTCCGATGGACGTAATACGCAGCTGCGATTGGCTGGATTTTGGGCATAGACCTAGTCTGGGCTCCGATTGTGCCAAGACCACACCATATTCACACAAACTGCACTTGACGTGGGGACAACTGGTTCAAACTGCGCGCTTCAAGTTACGCATTTGCCTACGCGTAACTCTCTCTCTCTCTCTCTCTCATCGCGCTCTTCTTCTTCTCAACAGATCACGTCTCGCACGTTCTCAACAGCAATAGGCTGCGGTCTTCTGCTGCAACGGCAGCTCTGCCGGCCTTGCAGCTGAGACTTCGGTCGCTGCAGCGCTGACTGCGCGTCGTCTAGAAGCCCATCCAGCCCGTGTACCAGCGGTTCTTGAACTTGTAGGCGTCCGTCATCTGGCGGTACATGAACACGAAGCCCAGCGCGCAGCCCACGATGGCCATGTAGCGCACGGCCGGGTTGCGCACGTACAGCGCCCACTGCGAGAGCAGGATCATGAAGATGGCGGCGGCCACGTCATAGCCGCCGACGATCAGGCCTTCGTAGACGAACTGCTGGCGGCCCTGCGGGTGGAAGTACTGGATGTTGCCCTTGCGGTCGGCCGTGTAGGGCGGCGGGTTGCGGATGATGCAGTACACCATGCCCGACACGGACAGGCCGTAGAACAGCAGCGACACGGTCATCCAGAGCTGCTTGCGGCGCAGCTTGGCCAGCACAAAGTCCAGGTGGGCCAGCACCAGCTTGGCCGTGGCCGCCGTCGAGGCCAGCGCCATGACGACGAGCACGTAGAGGACGGTCTTGGAGCGCTGGATGGCGAACTCGAAGCCCGTGCGCTGCTTGACGAACGTGGCCATGGCCTCGGCGTCCTTGCCCTGCGAGTACACGTTGTAGAGGTTCTGCGGCGCCGGCTTGACCTTCTTGGGCATGCGGTCGCCCGCGTCGAGCGAGCGGTCGGGCGCCACGTACACCACGTGGGGCGCCGAGGTGAACTCGTACATGCCGAAGGCCTCCTGGTTGGCCTCGAAGTCCACGACGCCGAAGAAGACGTCGAGCCCGTCGCGCGTGTCCACTTTGACCTGCTTGGCGGCCTCGTAGCTCCCGCCCAGCGTCTCGAACTCGGGCGCCACCTGCGCGCACGTCTCGCACTTGTACTTGGCGGCCGTGGCCGTGAACAGCAGCACCAGGTGGTACGGGCGGTCCGGCCGCACGGCGTAGCGCCCGAAGAGCTCGCTCGAGAAGGGGATGACGCCGTCGCGCACGCGGCCCTGCAGCTGCGCCAGCTTCTCGCTGCCCTTGAGCGGCGCGTCCTTCGCCTTGCGGCCCTTCTTGGCCTCGACGTCCGCGCCCGACCAGGTCGCGACCAGCAGCAGCGTCGCCAGCAGCGCCAGCAAGCGCATCGTTCCCCGCACCATCGTCGCCCGACACGTGGAGGATCGAAAATGAGGAGCGCAAGCCGCGACAGACTTGCTGAGTCCGAGGGAAAGTGTCGTGTCCACTTCAAGTGCGATACTTTGGGCGCAGCATATGCGGCAGGATCGGTCGGACACAGTTTTATCTTTTTTGTGTTCCCTACACAATGGTGTTTACACACACCATTTGGGTCATTTTGGTCCTGCACCACGTGGAGCAACTGCGATGGCCGTCCCGACGGCGGAGGAGAGCGCGTGGCGCTTCAAGATGGTCTACGTGGGCGCGTCTCTCGTGGCCATGCTCATCTCCACGTACACGACGCTGTACGGGCCCATGGACCTGTCGGCGTCCGCGCAAACGGGCCCCGCGCCGCTCGACCCGCAGTCGCTGAGCCAGTTGATGCGCGAGAACTCGGCCGCTCGCTTCCGCTGGGGCACGTACCGCCCGGGACTATATTTGGGTCTTCGGTCACGCACGGCACCGGAATTTGTGTCGGCCGGACTATTGTGGGGCTCGCAAATAGAAGACGTGTCACAAATCAGACATCAGTGTCGTCAGGAGGACCGACTGCAACGTTACGGATGGCTACAGCACGACGGGACCAACTTCGGGATGCAGAAGGTGGAGGACCAATTCAACCGCCTGGTGCTCAGCACGAGCTACGCCCGACTGCAGAGCGAAGAGGTCCAGGGATGGGCCGCCAGAGTGCAGGCGGCTCCGCTGACGCCCAAGGACGAGATGCTCCAGCGCAGACAGGTGCAGAGCAACAAGGTGTCGCTCTTCTTCTACGTGGACTTGGGCTGCGGAGACGAGAGTCTGGGGCTGCAGTGCCGCCAGAAGCTGCAGAATTTGATGGAGGTCGGGGCCGAGCCCACGACGGTGCAGTGCGGAGAGGAGGGCGAGCAGCTCCGCTGTCTGCAGATGGTGCTGGGCAGTGACGGGCCGGAAGGCCACACGCAGCGTGAAGACGCTGCGCCGCTGGCCTTCCAGATGCAGGTGCAGCTCAAGACGAAGGCGACGGTGCGCGGCGTGGAACTGCACTACGCCGGACTCAAGGACACCAACGTGATCAACGTCAAGGACAGACTGGTGTCGCTGGCGCAACGCCCCGGTGGTGAGCAGAACAAGGACCTGAAGGCGGACAAGGAGATTCAGCTCGAGAACTTCATTGAAGAGGGAAGCACGCTGGTTGTGGTGCAGGCCATTGTGACTGTCGACGTTGATACGTTCAAGGAGGGCGACGTGACGCTGGATGTGCTGTTTAACGAAGCTGCGTCGTCTACTGCTGGTGAAGCTGTGAAGACTCCCATTGATTCTCTCATCACTGGAAAGTTGGCCGAGTACTCGCAGCAGTTCGACGACAAGTTCGAGGAAGTTTTCCACCTGTCGACCAAGACATGGCCGGCGTTCGATGGCGAAGAGGCCCCGTTCAATGGCAGTCTCGTGGCATTTGCGAAGGCGGCTTTCAGCAACTTGGTCGGTGGTACGGGCTACTTCTACGGCAGCTCGCTGGTACAGCATGACCCGGAAAACCCCGACGTTGTCGAATCGCCCGTGAAGCCGCTGTTCACGGCTGTTCCATCGCGGTCGTTCTTCCCGCGTGGCTTCATGTGGGATGAAGGTTTCCACCAGATCGGCGTCTCGGCCTTCGACGACAGCATTACGCGTGATGTGATTGCCCACTGGCTTGGTTTGATGGAAGATGATGGCTACATTGCTCGCGAACAGATTCTGGGCCAAGCTGCGCGTCGTCGAGTACCTGCCGAGTTCCTCGTGCAGCACGTGGAACACGCTAATCCCCCTACGCTGTTGCTGGCTTTGGAGAAAATGATGCAGTGGCACCAGAACGCTGATTCGGACAAGGAACTGAAGGAGTTTGTGCGCACGATCTTCCCGTTCCTGAAGCGCTGGTACAGCTGGTTCCTGAAGACACAGTATGGTCCACACGACGCGAGCTTCCGCTGGCGCGGTCGCCGCCCGAACGATGGCAAGCTTATTCCCAACACGCTTTCCTCGGGCCTAGACGACTACCCGCGCGCATCACTTCCTAGCGAGGACGAGATGCATGTGGACCTGTTGTCGTGGATGATCCGCTCGAGCAACGTTATGGCGAAGCTTGCGGAATTTATCGGTCGGGACGCTGACGTCCAGCTCTTTGAATCGAACAGTGCACACTTCTTCACCGGCCTGGACAAGCACCACTGGAACGAGGAGGCTCAGGCGTACTTCGACGTGGGCGAGCACAGTGAGGACGGCGTGATCCAGTACCAGGTAGCCGTGCGCTGCCGCAACGAGCAGGGACAGGTGGTCGATGCGACGGCCCCTATCGCGGAGATCGAGATCAAGGAGGTGAAGTGCCCAGCTAGCCACCCCGACTTCATGTTCCCGCTGGGTGACGGCCGTGGCGGACTGCAGATGCTGCCCGTGCTCGTCCCGCGCACCACGAAGCTGCAGCATGTGAAGCACGTAGGGTATATCAGCGTATTCCCGCTACTCCTGAAGGTGCTTCCGCCGGACTCGCCCAAGCTGCTTGCATTGCTGAAGCAGATCACGGACCCGGCGCAGCTGTGGTCTCCGTTCGGACTGCGCTCTCTGTCGACGCATGACCAGTTCTACGAGCAGGAGAATGCGCCTGGAGACAACCCGTACTGGCGCGGAGCTATCTGGATGAACGCCAACTACCTGGCGTTGGATGCGCTACACCACTACGCGCAGCCGAGCACGGGCAGTCCGTTCCAGACGGAGTTCGGGAAGGCGTACACTGCGCTGCGTGCGAACGTGATCGCCAATGTCTACCGCGAGTACGAGCGCACCGGATACCTGTGGGAGCAGTACAGCGGAGACATCCACGCCGGACAGCAGTACGGTCAGGGTCAGCGGTGCCACCCGTTCTCGGGCTGGACGGCGCTTGTGGTGAACATCATGGCGGAGATTTACTAGAGGGCAGGTGATAGTGTGACGTGGCTATGAAGAATGGATGGACATTTGTCTTGTGTTGAACGCGTTTGTTGTCGTGAACTGGCGTGAAAGACTAAGAAAAAAAGACCAAAGCACACCTCGTGCTCAAGGCTGAAGACCAAACAGCGATTGATGTCACCATTGATGCAGTAAAAGAACGAAGTGAAGGAAACGTTGGCTTTGGCAAGTCAAACACGACCGACACGCATGTATTTCCATTTTGAGTTAACTCTACGAGCACTTCCGATATTTTATTTTTTACACGAGATAGTTGGCGGGGCAGGACAGCGGGTCCCAGTCATCGGGCTGTTCAGTTCTAGACGTCGGTCGGATAAATCGCCGGGTGTACTTTGGCGCCCCTGCAGGACCCGTAGCGTCGAATGCGATCTGAGCATTGGCAGTCGCGAGAGCAAACGCTACAAGTGCACAGTGGTAGGACGCCCCGTGGTGCCAATTCAGCAAGAGTTCGACCAGATACTCGCGGTCGATGTACGTGCTGCTGTAGTACCACCACACCAGCATCACCAGGAAGCCAAGCAGTGCGCTCGTAAAGCTCGAGAAGGCGTGGCAGGCCATGAAGCTGCGCGGGGAGGAGATCGACGACAGCCCGAGACTCACGGTCGCGAAGAACCCCCACAACGCCATAGCGTACTTGACGGTCTCCAGCACCACGAGACACGCCACATTCTGCGCGCCTTGCATGTACCACGCGAGCTCCCCACGCGTGTGGCACCAGCAGGACAGCGCCTGAGTCACCACGAAGTCCTGGCTGCTGGCGTTGTCGCTCTCTCGATGCACCGCGAGAGCATCGGGACCTGCAGTTGGCCAGTCGTCGGGCTGTCGGGAGTTGACCACGATGGCGTGCAGGAACGGCTGGCACTCGGAGCTGCCGTTGATCAGTCGCATGCAGTAGCCGTCGGGGGCGAACGTGAGCTGCTTCACCGGGTTGGCCGAGGGGTTGTCCACGTTCTGGAGCTCGACGACCGCCCACGAGTGCAGATGCACGGCAACGACCACGAGCAGCAGAACGGTGAGCTGCAACACAAACTGGAGGAACTGCAGGCTTCGCAGCATCTCTGGCTGGAACAAACTCGAGCGGGTGGAGCGAGGATCAAACAATGACAACACCAAAAAAGGCAACTTGGCACTGTAGCCATCTCCCGCATGCGTATCGAGACGGTAGCCAATCAGCGTCGAGGACGCGCTGATGTTGAAGTTGACCTCGTGGAAGCCACTTTGGCTCGCATTCCGGAACCCTGGACGACCCCCTCAAGTCTCCTCCGACTTCTAGTATTCTAGTTACGATGGTAGCCATATCGACGTCGAGTTCAGGCTGCGACTTGGTCTGCTTGGCGATCTTCGACCCGGTGTGCGCCTCGAATGGCGAGACGTTTGGCAACGCGTGCGAGTTCAACCAGACGAAGTGCACTTCGGGCGACGACACACTGCAGATCGTGGCCCAGGGCGCTTGCTCCAGCGCTAGTGGGAGTGGAGCTTCGTGTCTGCAGGAGTTCGCGTGTCTGGACGTGTACACGCCCGTGTGCGGCTCCGACGGACAGCGCTACAGCAATGAGTGCTTCTTGAGACGAGTTCAGTGCTCCGATCCGACGTTAACGATGGCGTCCGACGGAGACTGCAGCTCTACAGCCAGCAGCTCCCTTGCTACTGAAGCAGGCATTGGAGACGCGATGGGGTTTGCGAGCTCGACGTCTGGCTCAGGAATCTGCGCCCAGAGCGTCTGCACCAAGGAGTTCCGTCCGCTCTGCGGCTCGGACGGCGTCACGTACGGCAACCAGTGTCTCTTCCAGAACGCCCAGTGCGTCAACTCGTCGCTCTCGCTCGCGTTCGGAGGAGCATGCACCAGCGCTTCTGCGTCGGCGGCGTCTACGTCCATGGTAGGACCAGGACCTGCAGTGGGCTCGGAGGCTTCGATCAGCTCGGAGTCGGCGTCGTCGGAGACCGGCGCTGCCAGCATCTCTTCCAAGGGCCGCACGCTGGTATCAGTCGTGGCAGCGCTGGTCGTCATGCTCGCACTGTAAGCTCTAGGAGTGCGATGTGTGTGGCTCTAGTGCTTGCCATTCACAGCTCGATCATTTATCAATCTACGTCGTGCTCTCTTTGTCTACGTCATCGTAGTTCTGTTCGTCTCTAAGCGTCAAGAACGCCGTGGCGACCGTTCAAAGGCATCGAGACTCGTGCAGCTCCGGCAAATAACTGCCGCTTCCAGAGCGCACAAATGTCATCGCGGAAGCCTCGCAAGGGCTTAGCATGGGCTCCAGACTCGACCGAAGCCCTTTTCGACGACGGAATCGGCGATGATGACAGTCTAGAGCAGTGGAAGCGAGCTGCGCAGGCCCAAGAAGAGGAGCAGGCCCTCCTGCACCGCACCGTCGTGGCTTCCAAGCGACAGAACCTCGAGCTGCAGTACGAACGGGTACGTCACCATCCCGTCGTCGTCGTTTAGCGACTAACCATTGTCATGAATCACCAGGTTGCCAAGCAGCGAACCTTCATCCGCCGTGAAAAGCGCAAGTTGTTGCTGCAGCACGCGCTGCTGGCGTCTGAGCGTGAACGCTTTGACGCGTCTCGTTCGTCCGACTGGTTCTGCCTGGCCGCATTCCCCGCAGTTAGCGACCGTCGCGTGACTGTCGACGTGGGTGGCCACCTTTTCGAGCTCTCGGCAGCGGTGGCCTCGAAAGACCCGGCGTCGTTGCTCGCCGCCTTCGTTCAGGACGAGTCGCCGCTCACTGCCGCGGAAAGTGGCTGCTTCCGCGTGGATCGGGACTGGAGGCTGTTCCGACACCTGCTGCGCTTCCTGCGCGACGGCATCGTGCCGTCCGACCCCAAGCTGCTGCGTGACTTGTACGTGGAGAGCGAGTTCTGGCGCTTCGAGTCGCTCTTGAAGGCCATCGAGGCCAAGAACTTGGAGCTCTGGCAACTCAAGCAGACTGGAGGCGGAAAAGCTGCCGTGAACGACAAGGCGAAAGGGTCCAAGGACCCGAGTGCGAGTGCGTGGTGGCTGGATCCGCCGGCGTGGTGGGGTGCTGTCGGTACGTCGGGCGGTGGCGGCAAGGCCAAGGAGAAAATGGCCAAGGCGATGCTGCTGAGCACTTTCCAGAAGAAGAGCTCGATGAGCGCCAAGGCCCACCCGAAGGCGAAGAAGGCCGGCAAGGACGACGACGAAAGTGAAGCGTGGTGGAAGGACTCCAAGTACAAAGGCACCGATTACATGGACATCCTCGCGAAAGATAAGGCCGTCGTCAAGGACGATGCCCGGACTCCACGCAGTCCACTAGTTACAAATCATTCCTGGGCGGCTTCGACGGTGTCCAGGAAGTAATAACTTACGCGCCTGTCTGCTGAGGAGACTGCTGTGTCGTGTCTTGTAGCGCTAGTTGGTTCCGTTGGCCTTGTAGGACAGGAACTCGAGAGCCAGCGACTCGAAGTGCGAGAATGGGCACAGCGGGTCCTGCTTGTGTCCCGCGAAACTCACGACCTCGTTCTCGTAACGCGGCTTGACGAAGAACTCGTGTGTGGCCTTGTCCTCGAACACCTCCAGCGCCAACATGGTGCCGTACTCGGGCAGCTGCGAGCCCACGTCAATCTGCAGAGCGCCCAGGAGCGCCACAATCGAGTTGTCGTGCGCCGAGAAGAAGGAAATCTTGGCTGGCTGCTGGTTCTCCACCACCGCCTTCACAAACCCGTACACCTCCTTCACGCCGTCCTTGAACGCGCCGAAGCAGAAGTCCTTGCGCTGGTACAGCCGCTGCCAGAGCCACGTGTCGTAGGCCTCGACCTGCTCGAAGATCTTGTGGTCCACGCCCTCGGGGAACGGCCAGCCGTGCGCCTCGCGACACGTCAGCGCGTCCCGGACCGCCGTCCACGAGAGCGGCTGGTCGTCGGGCACCCCCAGACACTCGCGCAGGTGCAGCCCCAGCTTCTCCGTGGCGTCGCGCTCAATCTTGCTCCTCAACTTGAGCACGTCGTCGTGCACGATCAACTCGATCTCGTTGAAGACCTGCAGCGGGTGCATGGGCGCCAGCACGTTGCGCGCGTACGTGCGCACGTAGAAGAGCGGGACCTTCGTGTCGCTCCGCTGGTGCTCGGCACCGTAGAAGAACCCCCTGAGCAGACACTGCACCGACTCGACGGTGCGCGGCACGCTGCTGGACAGCACGTAGACGTCCTCGGCCTTGACGCCGTCGTCCACGAGCTCTCCGTAGCGTTCGCGCAGCGCTCGTCCTTTGGCCGTCATGTGCTGGACGCCCTTCTGGGTCAGCAGGCCGTAGGGAAACTGCGCCTCCTTCGAGGGCCGGATGACCGCAGGCTGCGTCTCGTCGGCGCCCACGGCCTTGGCGGTCAGCTGCAGCAGCTCGATTTGCTCGCGCGTGGCCACCTTGGACGCCCAGAAGTCCTTCTCCGCCTGCGTGGCCGCCACCTTGGTGCCGATGGACGTGAGCACGGGCGTGCGGTCTCCGTGGCGGTGGAAGATCAGCACGTGGCGCAGCGCCAAGTCGCGAGAGGGGGTGGCCATTATCAGAGGGGTGCGGGGCTGCTGGAAGATTGCCAAGTGAGACCGTTTACGTACGTACGTACTTGAATCTCCGTTAGTGCTATACACACCTTTCTGATGACGTCATGCGTGTCACTGAGGAGGACACTATGTGGACAGATCCGTTCACAGCGCGGCGCCGGGCACTTGCAGGAAGCTCTGCGCAGCCTGCGCGAACACGGCGAACGGGCACAGCGCCGAGTGCTCGTGGCCCGCGAAGGGCGCCTCGACGCCTTCGAACAGCGCCTTCAGGTAGAACTCGCCGGTGACGCGGTGCCGGAACACCTCGAAGGTCAGCATTGCCCCGTACGGAGGGATCACGGGCGGGACTTGCAGCTGCAGCGCGTTCACGAGCGCCACGAGCGAGTTGTCGTGCGCCGAGAACAGCGACAGCTTGTGCCTGGTGGCGCCCTGCGTCCAGAAGTGAGCGACGGGGGGAAGTGAGCAAAGCGAACCGAGGATGCAGGACAACGGACAAGAACTAACCTGGGTGACGCCGGTCAGGTACGAGTAGATGCGCTGCACGCCGGCCTTGAAGCTGGCTCGGCAAAAGTCCTTCTTGCCGTACAGGTGGTGCCACAGCCAGGCGTCGTACTCGCAGATCTGCGCGAAGAGCTGCTGGTCCAGGCCGTCCGGGAAGGCCAGGCCGTGCGCCTGACGGCAGATCAGCACCTCGCGCACTTGAACCACCCACGGCAAAAAAAACGTAAGCACGGCAAGCAGTCAGCGCCACCTACCGAACTCAATCTCATCACAGTGCGGCAACACTCACATCCTGTCCACGCCACCAACTTGCTCGACCCGGCGCCAATAATGCTGCTGATCTTCTGCGACGCTTCCGCGAACCCCGGCGGCGCATGCTGCCCCAACTCCTCCGCCAGCATCTTGCCCAGATCCCTGTACAGCTCGTACGAGTGCTGCGGCGCCAGACTGTTCGAGTCGTCGGCGTGGATCACAAACACCTCGTCCCTCCTCCTCACTCTGTGCGTCTGCACATTCTGCAAGAACCTTCTACTGTCGGGCAGCAAGCGCTCGCTGGCCGCCAGTTGGTTGCCCGCGTCGACGCTCACAAAGTACTCGGGGAAGAGTCCGACCAGCAGACTCTGCGCCGATCTGATCGTGCGTCTGATGTTGGTGGACTGCACGTGCACCTGCTGGACGGGGTGCTCCATGTCCTCCACTAAGCCCTTGTACTGCTCTCTCAGCTGCTGGCCTTTGGCCCTCATCATGTCGATGCCTTTGGCCGTCAACTGGCCGCAGGGCCAGCGTCCGCCCTGCTGGGGCGGCGGCGGCACCTCTGATTGCTGGCCGAAGCAGCCCTTGTCGCTGCACTCTCCGCGGTGGTCCTCGACCACGCGCGTCCCGCTGTTGAGCGCCCCAACGACGCTGAGCTCCGCCAGGCGAGAGACCCACAAGTCCGTCTCGGGCGGCGTCATCCGCACGTTGGCGCTGATGTTGCGGCTGATCGGGGAGCGGTCGCCATGGCGGAACAGCACGCACACGTGCTCCAGCACCAGCTCCTCCTCGTCCACGCGCGCGTAGCTCGCTGCGAGGCTTGTGGAGCGCGCGCCAGCAGGAGACTCCGGACGTGGAGCCATGTTGCCAGCCAGGAGCTCCAACTTTTGTGATAACGCAAGGCTTGTGCCAGTTCAACGTGAGGTTGCCCCAAGGTCGCGCGTTCATTTTATCTTGGGGACACATCTCCGTTGCACTGTCATCGGTCATACAATATACCTACGGAACAGCATCTTGCTCGCCATTTTGCGATCGCTCATGCTGCTGAGCAGCTCCGTGCGCCGAGGCGTCGTGCGGCGCGTGCTGCTGCGCGGCCTGTCGGGCTCAGCGGCCCCGCGCGCGTCGCCAGCCGCGTCTACGGACGTGAATCTCGTGCTGGAGAGCAGCATAGCGCGCCGCGAGTCGTCGCGCGCGCTCGCGGCCTTCGACAAGCTGCAGCAGGAGGCCGCGACGCAGGACCCGCAGCTGCTGCAGCGCCTGGCGCTGCTGGTGGCCAAGCGCGGGCAGCCGCACGAGGCGCCGAGGGCGGCGCAGATCCTGCGGCAGCTGCTGGCCCAGCCGAGCTTCGCGGCGGACGACGCGACGCAGCTGGCGGCCATCTACACGCTGGACGCGTGTCTGCGCCAGAGGCGGCTGGAGGACGCGCTGTTGCTGTTTCAAGCAGCGATCGAGAAGGACCTCCTGGTGGACCTGCCGGCGGTGGACAGTCTGCTGAGGTCGCTGGTGGACGCGCACCGGGTAGACGAAGCCGTGGGCATCTTGAAGAGCGTCACGACGCAGCACGACGTGCGCCCCACCGAGCAGAGCTTCCAGCCCGTGCTGGTCGCGGTCATGCAGCAGCGGAGGTACGAGGACGTGGTGGCGCTCCTGGAGCACGGGCGGGCGAACGAGGTGGACTTTTCTCCAGAGGTGAGGAGGACAGTGGAGGACAATGGAAAGAGAGAGAGACGACTAACGTGATGGTGACTGACGGACTGCAGACGTACGACCCGCTGGTGGATCTGTCGCAGGAGCAGCACACGACGGAGAACGTGGAGCGGCTGGGCAAGTTCATGGAGTACGTGAACGACGCCCTTCGAGCGGACGGGGTGAGTGGCTGCGAGGTTGCTGGTGTGTCAGTGAAGACGCGGGAACTGATGTTGCTTTGCGGTGGACAGTACTGGGAGGAAAACGAGGACGACGAGGACGACGATGGCGACGAAGTTGACTTTGACGACGACGACGACGACTTTGACGACGACGACGAGTTCGACGACGACGAGTTCGACTAGCTGAACGATGCGAGGTATGCGGTACGACACCCGCCCCTCACCTAATAGACGACTGGCTTTAGAGCCTTTGGTACCCGCTTATTTGTCCTATGTGTTGATTCTGATAGATATTGTGGCTGCTGCGTGGGTATCTGCGCTTGGATACGCGCTGCTACCGTCGTTTACATGACGTAGACTTCTCCGCCTTTGCTTTCTTTGCCATCTAGGTCCTTGATCAGCTGCTGTGCCGTCGGGCGAGTCGACGGATCCTGCGCTAAGCACGCTGAGCCAATTCGCCGTATCCGCGGGGGGCAATCCTCGGAGAACGACGGTCGCAGCGTACCAGACACGACGTCCTGTAAGATCTGGACGGGCTTCACTTTGCCCCCGTTCTCCGTCAACGCGTCGTGGTACGGGATCTTGCCCGTGTCCAGCTCCGACAACACCACGCCGAACGAATAAATATCTGTCTGCTCCGTGTACCGCTTGCCCTCCAAGATCTCCGGTGCAGTCCAGTACGGCGTGCCCACTCCTGCTGTCATGGTGAGCTCCACGGTGCCTCGGCTCACCCCGAAGTCGATCAATATCGGCTCAAGCATGTGCGTCAGCAGGATGTTGTTCGACTTGAGGTCGCGATGGATCAAAGACGGCGTGTGGCCGTGCAGATACCCCAGAGCTTGAGCAATGCCGACTGCCATGTGGATTTTATCACTGGCCCACGATAGCAGGTCTGCGTTTTGGTGCAGATAGCGCTGCAGACTCCCCATCGGAACGTAGTCGAGCACCATGACCAGGTTGTTGAGGGTGTTCCACGCTACGCCGATGAATCCGACGATGTTGGGGTGATCAAGACTAGCGGTGAGCTCGATCTCTTCGGCGAAGGCTTGGACATGTTCGGCCTTTTGCTCCCTGGTCTGTAGCAGTCTCTTGACTGCGACTTGCTGGCCGTTGTGTTCGCAGACCCAGACTTCTCCTGACGATCCCTTGCACAGTGCTCGCTGGCACGTGATACTCTCGTAGGGCATCCTTTTGCCCACGAGATGCTGACAGCCGAGCAAAATCTTGAGCGTCCTGCACGAACCAGCACTCTCGTAGACACCCGCTTGGGTTTTGAAAAGAAAAGACTCGCGGGAGGTCAGGATCGTCGGTCGAAGTGCTTGGTCGGGCGTACCTGAATCGTACTTGGGTAGCGGCAAGGTGCCCCCACTCACGTAATGCGGCGAGGGTCCAGCAAGGTCGCACGTTGAGGACATGGTATCGTTAATCTTGTCCGTAGCTCTCCGTTTCCAGTAGAACCACCCGCCTCCAATTGCTGCGATCAAGACGACGACGCCCACAATGATCGGGAGCAGCAACAGCAAGTCGAACCCCGAGCCAGAGCCTTCGGAGAATTCTTCTCCCAGCCAAGTTGTGACCCAAGCGCTTCCAGTGGGCGTGTTCATTGCTGCCAGCTCGTCATCCGTGAACTCATCTCTCCTGTGGCAAGGTACTGTCAACGCCCTATACCCACCGTCTGCAGGACACACGTTCCAAGCCGGGTCGTCGGCCACTGAAGTGGTGTGGACAGCGTAGACACTGTATGCAACCTCCGTCACCGGGTCCACCCACGAGTGATCTCGAAGTCGAATGTGCGGGGTCATGTCGGGGTCTCCGCCAACGGACCACATGGACCCCAAGTAGCTGGTTGCAGCCGAGTCCACGAACGTGTCCGCGACGCATCTCGACACGTTGACCATCTGAGCTCCGGAGCAGATGAGCGTGTAGTAAGCCAGCTCGTCGTTCGGCTGCGTGCAGTTCTTGAACGTGCACCCTTCAGCGCTGACCTCATCCTTAGGGACGGCGATGTTTGCCATGGTGTAGTCATCCGTCGTCCAGATCTGCACCGCGTCACCGTCCGGAGAGAGGCCGAAGCCCGTGTCCCAGAGCACTGCGCGTTGAACGAGTCCCGGTAAGTCGCTGAACTTGACGTCGAGGTCGCGGAGTCGGGTGGTCACAGCAGCGGGCACCGCGTTAAGTGAGACCTGGTCGTCGGTGTCTCCAGCTTCGTGGCGCCGGTAGAGCTGCCGGGCGATGTCGGAATGGGAGCCATCGAAGACGAAGGAATCGTCCGATGGCGCTGAAGACGACCAAGTTGCCTCGAGACTTCGCAGGGTTATCGTGTGCGCTTGGGCCATGCTCGATGCCGTTGCACGAACGACTGCGAGCGCAGTCCCCGTCAAGGCGAGTGTCGGAATGATGAACCGCGACCATCATGGCCACGTGAAATCGGCTGGTTGGTGCTAAGATTTGCATAGAGTCAGAGGATGACGTCCGGACTTGGTCATTGTAAGCTCTTCCTGCTACGGCTTGACCATTGGTCAAGCCGTAGCTACAGATGATCGGGTGCATCTGCGTGTGTGAGAGCAGCACTATCGGCTCGAAGCACTGAAAATACTCACAACCGATCCCGCGAATGCTTGAGCTTTGAAGACACCGACTACGGAGCAGATGTACGGACCATTTGGCATTGACCAGGCGGAACAACTGCAGGGTGGCTTCATACTTGCTACTTCTCACGTTGCTAACATTGGTGCTTAGTTGCTGTCACCGCCTTCAAGCTCTCGGACTAACTGCTGCGCCCTTGGTCGACTCGACGGATCGTAGGCCAAGCAAGCCGAGCCAATTCGTTGTATCCGTGGGGGACAGTCCTCCGCGAAGCTCGGCTGCAGTTCACCGGTCACGACGCTCTGCAAGAGTTGAACGGGCTTCAACCTGCTCCCGCCTTGTGTCAACGCGTCGAAGTAGGGAATCCTCCCGGTATCGAGCTCGGTCAACACGACGCCGAACGAGTAAATGTCCGCTCGCTCCGTGTAGCGCTTGCCTTCTAGAATCTCGGGTGCGGTCCAGTACGCAGTGCCGACGCCCGTTGTCATGGTGAGATCAACAGTGCCTCGACTCACTCCAAAGTCGATAAGCTTCGGTTCTAGCTCGCTCGTCAAGAGGATGTTGGTGGACTTGAGATCGCGGTGGATGAGAGGCGACGCGTGCCCGTGCAGATACGCCAGCGCTTGGGCGATCCCGACGGCCATGTAGATCTTGTCTCGCGCCCGCGTTCTTGTGGACATAACACTGCAGACTTCCCCTCGGAACGTACTCGAGCAGCATGACCTGATTGCTGAGACTGTTCCACGCTACGCCAACGAACTCGACGATGTGAGGGTGCGTGAGACTGGCAGTAAGCTCGATCTCTTCGGCGAACGACTGCACCTTCTCGGGCTTTTGGTTCTTGTCCCGTAGCAGCCTCTTGGTCGCCACTGTTTGCCCATTGAACGCGCAGACCCAGACTTCACCCGATGCCCCCTTCGACAAGGCGGTCTGGAAGTCGAGGCTCTCGTACGGAATCCGTTTTCCTTGGAGATAGTGGCTGTCGAGCAGGATCTGGAGCGTCGTGTTGGCGCCGGCGCTTTCGTAGGACCTGGAGCTGGGAGACTCGAGCGTGGCAAAGCGACTGGTGACTACCTCGTGGCGATCGTCACCCCAGTAGGGCGGAGCTCCGTCGCTAAGCACCCACGTCGCTGGCAACTTGCTCGGCTTGTTCGCTCTCCTCCACTGGCGATACCACACGAAAGCAATGACCGCGACGACCACAGCACAACCGAGGACGATCAGGACCAGCCAGAGCAGATTGAACCCTGAGCTTTGCGTGGTGAACTCTTCCTCGAGCCACGTCGTCACCCAGGCGGTCCCCGTCGGCGTGTTCATCGCCGCCATCTCGTCGTCCGTGACGTTGTCTCTCCGGTAGCACGGCACCGCCAACGCCGCGTAGCCGTCATCGGCCGGACACTCGTTCCAGGTCGCGTCTTGAGAGGCCGACGCCGTGTGGACGGAATAGACGCTGTACGATGCGCTCGAGACCGGGTCGGTCCACGAGTGCTCTCGGAGGCGGATCAGCGGGGCCATGTCGGGGTCGCCCCCTTGCGCCCACATGACGCCCAAGAAGTCCACGGCGCCGGCGTCCTCGAACATGTCGACCACGCAGCGAGCCACACTGAGCATCTGCGCGTCGGAGTAGACCTACGTGTAGTAGGCCGTCTCATTGTCCGGCTGCGAGCAGTTCTTGAACGTGCACCCGGCGTCGCTGACCGCATCTTTCGGGACGGCGATGTTTGCCATGGTGTAGTCATCCGTCGTCCAGATCTGCACCGCGTCACCGTCCGGAGAGAGGCCGAAGCCCGTGTCCCAGAGCACTGCGCGTTGAACGAGTCCCGGTAAGTCGCTGAACTTGACGTCGAGGTCGCGGAGTCGGGTGGTCACAGCAGCGGGCACCGCGTTAAGTGAGACCTGGTCGTCGGTGTCTCCAGCTTCGTGGCGCCGGTAGAGCTGCCGGGCGATGTCGGAATCGCTGCCGAACGACGAGGAAGAACCGGCCTCGAGACTCCGCACCGAGATGCTGTGCGCTTGGGCCAAGGCGATTCCAAGGGCGAGTACAGGCGTCCGCATAGCTGCAAATCTCGAGTGCAGGACCTCCGGCGCAGCGCTGACAGTGACCGAAGCGCACCTGCTGGTTCCAGCGAAGGTAGAGAGGATGGCAACGGGAACAAGTCAACGAGACGACTGCCCTTCAAGTCGGTACTACCAGCCAGTCCGCGAACGCGGAAGCGTGGGATGCCAGAGGCGTGTTGCGCCCACACGATCGATGGATGAAGCTCGTAGGCCGCATATTTTTCGACAACGTTGAGTCTGGGACGGACACCCTCATCTCCAGTCAAAGAGGGGGTAGACCACTGCAACATGTCGAAAAAGCATCGGATCAAGTGTTTGGTTAGTGCGATCTCGACACTAGAGTCTCAGAAGGAGAAGACCAGCTCGCCAGTGTTGCCTTCAAGCTCCTGGACGAGTTGGCGTGCGCTCGGGCGACTTGACGGATCGAAGGACAAGCATGCCAAGCCAACGCGCTGTATCCGCGGAGGGCAGTCGCGCGTAAAACTTGGCCGCAGCATGCCAGTCATGACGTCTTGCAAGATCTGGAACGGCTTCGCCCTGCCACCACCTTCCGTCAGAGTGTCGTGGTACGGGATCCTCCCCGTGTCCAGCTCCGACAGGACCACACCGAACGAATAAATGTCCGCCTGCTCCGTGTACCGCTTGCCCTCCAAGATCTCCGGTGCAGTCCAGTACGGGGTGCCGACCCCGGCCGTCATGGTGAGGTCCACGAGTCCGCGACTGACGCCGAAGTCGATCAACTTTGGCTCGAGTTGATCCGTTAGCAGGATGTTGTTGGACTTGAGGTCCCGATGAATGATTCGCGTTGACCGCCCGTGCAGATAGCGCAGCGCCTGGGCGATGGAGACGGCCATGTGGATCTTGTCCCTCGCCCACGACAACAAGTCCGCGTCCCGGTGCAGGTAGTTCTGCAAGTTTCCCCTTGGGAAGAACTCCATCGCCATCGCCAGGTTGTTGAGACTATTCCACGCGACTCCGATGAACGCGACGATGTTGGGGTGCACTAGACTGGCGCTCAGCTCGATTTCTTCCGCGAACGCTTGCACGCTCTCGGCCTTCTGGTTGTCCTGGATCAAGCGCTTCACGGCGACGTCGACTCCACGGAAGTCGCAGAGCCAAATTTCTCCCGAAGCCCCTTTCGACAGAGATTTCTTGAACGCGAGGCTCTCGTACGGAAGGCGTCGGCCCTGGAGGTGCGCGCTATCGAGAAGGATCTTGAGCGTGCAGTTCGAGCCTGCGCTCTCGAAGTCTCCGGACTGGCTGAAGAGCGAGGATTGATGAGTGAACCGCCTGGATGAATTCGCTGGGCCTTTTGAGAGCTCGGGCGTCCATCCAGCCAAATAGACAGCAGAGTCGACATCCAGATCGTCTGCGTCTAGCGCAGATTTCTCCGCCCTTGTCCTCGATCTGCGACGCCAGCAGTACCAGCCCAACCCGATCACGCCAAGTACTACACCGGCGCCCAAGATGCTCAGCACCAGCACCAGCGTGCCGAGACCGGAACGTACCGCAAACTCTTCATCCAGCCAGGTCGTCACCCACGCGGTTCCTTCCGGTGTGGCCATCGTTGCCGCCATGGCGTCGGTAATGTTGTCTCTCCTGTAGCAAGGCACCGCTAGCGACGCGTAGCCGTTTCCAGGAGGACACTGGTCCCAGGTCGCGTCCAGAGCGTTGGGGACCGTATGCACCGCGTAGAGACTGAAGGAATCGTTCGAGACCGGGTCCTTCCAAGTGTGTTCTCTCAGCCGAATGAGCGGAGCTATGTCGGGGTCGCCACCCCTCGACCACATCGCGCCCAAGAATTCGACAGCGCCAGCGTCTTCGAACGTATCAGCTACGCAGCGCGAGACACTGAGCATTTGAGTGCCGGAGCAGATCCGAGTGTAGTACGCAGTGACGTCGTTCGGCTGTGAACACTTCTTGAACGTGCAACCGGCACCAGTGACGTCGCCTTTCGGGACTGCGATGTCCGCCATGGTGTGGTTCTCCATCGTCCAAAGTTGCACTGCGTCGTTCTCAGGCGAGATGGAGAAGCCAGAATCCCAGAGCACCGCACGCTGGACAAGTCCGGGTAAGTCGATGAACTTGACGTTGTACGGCTCGAGTCGGACACTCACCGCGCTCGGGACCGACGTGAGCTCGACTTTGGCTTCGACAGCTCCTGCCTTGTGGCGGATGTAGAGCTGTCGAGCAATGTCCGAGTTGGTGCCGTCGAAGACGAACGAGTCGGCCGGCGATGAAGAAGTTGACTCGAGACTTCGTAAGGCCATCGTTCGACCGCGTGCCAAGCTCGGAAATGGTGCAAAATGGACAGAACGAACTCCACGTCGCTGTGCGTCCAGCTTATACTTGGAATGAGGAACGCATGGAGAACCCGTTGGGGACGTGGGGATGAAGACGGTAACGGATCTCTCCAAGAATGGACGGTCTAAGAAGGTTCAGAGCGGTGAGGCATCCAAAGGGCCAGTGCACAGCTTCCTCCACACGATGAATTATCACTGCCCGATGGAACTCACTGCAAGTTCCAGTGACTAGTAGACTCATAGCGTCCAGCTAACTTCTCACCCGTCACGAAACGCACTGCGTATTTGCCTTTCAAGAGGTGGAAAGCAGTTCAGCTGAAAGCACGTCTTGAGTCTAAAACTTCACGAAGATTACAGCACTTCATCACGCCCAGCACCTAGTTCGTGGACGACCTCTCTTGCAGTTGGACGGCTCGAAGGGTCTAGCGAGAGGCAGGCCGCAGCTACCCGCAGAAATCTTGGCGGACATTCATCGGAGAAGCTCGGACGCAACTCGCCCGACATGACGCCCTGCAAGATTTGGAAATGCCTCGCCTTGCTTCCACCTTCCGTCACAGCACCGACGTACGGAGTCTTCCACGTGTCCAACTCGGATAACACGACGCCAAACGAATACATGTCGGCTTGCTCCGTGTAGCGCTCGCCTTCCAAGACCTCGGGCGCAGTCCAGAAGGGCGTGCCGACCCCGGCCGTCATTGTGGCGTCTCGGACGGCGCGACTCACGCCAAAGTCGATCAGTTTTGGCTCCAGTGTAGTCGACAGCAAAATGTTGTTCGACTTGAGGTCTCGGTGGATCAGAGGGGGCGTGCGAGTGTGGAGATATTCCAGAGCTTCCGCGATTCCCACAGCGATGTGCGTCTTGTCTCGCGCCCACGATAACTGGTTTGCGTTCTGGTGAAAGAAGTCCTGCAGACTCCCACCAGGGAAGAGTTCGATCAGCATGACGAGATTGCTGAGACTATTCCACGCTACGCCGATGAATTCAACGATATTTGGGTGACGAAGGCTCGCGGTCAGCTCGATTTCTTCGGCGAAAGCTTGCACCTTGTCGGCCTTCAGGTCCGCGCTCTGTCGCAGTCTCTTGGCTGCCACTTTGGCTCCGTTGTGCTCGCAAACCCAGATTTCTCCCGATGCCCCCCTTGAGATAAGTCTCTCAAAAGCCAAAGTCTCGTACGGAATGCGTTTGCTCTGGAGATGGTCGCTTCCGTGCAGAATTTGGAGCGTCCTGCTCGAGTTTGGGCTGTAGTAGCTCGGATCAGAAATCAACGACCCGCGGGTGTCGCTCTTGGCAGACGAGAGTTGTTTACTCGGCCGCTTAGCTCGACATTGCCAGGTGAACCACGCCAGGAACCCAATTCCCAGAAGGATCGGCACCAACAGCATCTCGTCGAAGGTAAAACTGTCGTGGGCGAACTCTTCCTGCAGCCAAGCGGTGACCCAGGCACTGCCGGTCGGCGTCGTCATATTTGCAGCCATCTCCTCGTCCGAGTACTGGTCTCTTCGATGACAAGGCACAGTCAGAGATGCGTAGCTTCCGTCTGCGGGGCACTCGTTCCAAGCGGGATCATCCGCGCTGGGCACCGTGTGCACGACGTAGACGGAGAACGTGACGTTGCCCCCAAATTCTGCGATGTCCTGCGTCCACGTGTGATCTCTCAGTCGGATTAACGGAACCATGTCGGGGTCCCCGCCAACGGACCACATCATCCCCAAGTAGGTGCCAGCCCCCGGGTCTTCAAACACATCGGCCACACACCGAGACACGTTGAGCATCTGCCAGCCCGTGCAGTACTGTGTGTAGTGGGCTGTCACGTCATTTGGCTGGGAACAATTGAGGTACGTGCAGTCCACGCTGGTGACTTCGTACTTTGGGACAGCAACGTCGGCCATAGTGTAGCTCTCCACGGTCCAGATCTGCACCGGGTCGTTCTTGGGCGAGATAGCGAAGCCTGTGTCCCAGAGCACAGCACGTTGAACGAGTCCAGGAAGGTCGACAAACTCAATATTGAGAGGCTTGAGGCGATCTGACACAGCGCTAGGGATCCAAGTGAGTTCCACTTGATCGTTGGTGTCACCGGCTTGGTACCGGATGTAAAGTTGCCGCGCAATGTCGGAGTTGGTCCCATCAAAGACGACGGAGGAGCTTGAAGATGAAGCACTACCGGAGCTGAGACGTCGCAGTTGCGTCTGTCGCTCCGAGTTCGTGTCCCAAAACATCATAGGCGATCGACTTGATCCTTCTACAGCGAATTGAGAAGTGAATGAAGTCGTTGACGGAATTCCATCCATGCACAACCCATCCGAGCTGTGTTTTGAATGGGTACGTCTTCTTGGGTACCCAAGTTGTGTCAAACACTGTACCAGTGGATCCCAAGTAGAATATTATGTATTCCCCCGTGTCGAAAGCTCCGATGTTACCATGCCAAAGGAATAAGCACACTATTTATCGTTCTCACGGGGATCAGTACACGTCGGATGCTTGAGGTAATTTTTCGTCCGTTGCTACGACTGTCTGCAATGGCGAAAACTCATCACTTGGCCCTCTCGAATGAGCGCGTTGGTACTGAGACTGTACCAGCTAGAGGCTTCCAGACCATGTCGCTAAAGCTTGAGGCGAGGTGAAATGATATGCAAATTGATCGGCTGGGCAAGTACTCCATCGAGCGACTCGAGAGGCTTGTATGTGTTTACTTCTCGGGGTTCCCTGAATTTCCGAACGATCAAGGAGTCTCGTCGTGCAAGGTTTACACACTCTTGTTTCATTGCGAATACTTGGTTCTTATCGAGTTCGTGGAATGCATGATTCAAGTGCTATCCAACATCGCGTACTTCACTGGCGGAGACACGCCAGTGCTACGGGGGGACATCTTGCTGTATTCGACTCTGGAAGTGGTGTCACTTTTTGCCTTGAACTTATTGCTGCGGCGAAAGTTCACCTTTTCCCCATTTTATCAACTACTGGTAGCACACGCGCTGCAGATAAGACACTTACAGTTTCCGCTTGTTCAGATGAAGCTCTTCTTCGTCATTCTGATCGTGCTGCCGTACGATCTAGAGCATTTCGGTAAGAAGTCGTCTTGGTATTGTACCAAACCGTGTACTTACTTGGCGAATTGGTTTTGTCTGTGCCGTTGGGATAGATTTCAGTCTTCGATTCCAGTGGCGTCGCGGTTAATAAGCGACGCAGATTTGTTTCGAGGCCTTCCCTTTGCTCTTTGCCACAGTCGAGCCATCCCAAACTAAGCCCCAGTTACCACACAAAACGACACTCAACGTGATCAGGATCAGAAGCTGCAGCTCGAATTCTCCCGAGCAAACTCCTGCTCAAGCCACTCTGTGCCAGTCGGTC
Organism: Phytophthora pluvialis; assembly: GCA_001314425.1. NCBI lineage: Eukaryota > Oomycota > Peronosporomycetes > Peronosporales > Peronosporaceae > Phytophthora > Phytophthora pluvialis. Next base: position 10,929 of record LGTU01000072.1, on the reverse strand, counting down.
GGTCTTGTTGTGTTTACAGCCATGTATTCGTCCGAGAGCTCGGCCAAGGTACTCAATCCAAGTGGAAGTGGACAGGGAGAACACATACATTTACGATGCTACCTCCTCAAATGCTTCACTACACCTACCTTCGAGCCACTGGATCAACTCCTGCACCGACGGACGATGTTCAGGTTCGAGCGATAAGCAAGCGAAGCCAATGCGCTGAATCCTCGGTGGACAGTTCTCAGCGAAACTTGGACGCAAAGTGCCAGACATGACTCCTTGCAGGATCTGGAAGGGTCTCAACTTGGTCCCGTCGTCTTCTACAGCGTCAACGTAAGGAATCCGCCCCGTGTCAAGTTCCGAGAGCACGACACCAAAGGAATAGATGTCGGCCTTCTCCGTGTATCGATTGCCCTCCAGAATCTCGGGCGCCGTCCAATACGGCGTACCAACTCCGGCTGTCATTGTTAGATCGATCATTCCACGACTCACGCCAAAGTGGATCAGCTTCGGCTCAAGACTCTCGCTCAGGAGGATGTTGTTGGACTTGAGATCACGATGAATAATTGCTGGAGTCCTGGAGTGGAGATAGTCCAGAGCTTCGGCAAGTACAATCGCCATGTGAATTTTGTCTCTCGCCCACGACAACAGGTCGGAGTTCTTGTGCAGATAGTCCTTGAGGTTCCCCATGGGGACGTACTCCAGCACCATTGCCAGGTTACTGAGACTGCTCCACGCCACGCCCACGAACTTGACAATGTGAGGGTGAATCAAACTGGCAGTCAGCTCGATCTCTTCCGCGAACGCCTGCAAGTCCTCTGCCTTCTGGTCCTTCGTGTGCAGTAGCTTCTTCACCGCAACTTGTTGCCCTCCGTACTGGCAAATCCAGACTTCTCCTGAAGCTCCTTTCGACAATTCCGTCTCGAAAAGGAGCGCGTCGTACGGAATTCGGTTTCCGCGAAGGTGCTGGCTGTGCAGCAGGATCTTGAACGTTTGGTTTGAGCCAGCGCTATCATAGTCGTCCGGGAGGCTGGAGACGGACGGACCGTAACAACTTGAAGGTCGGCTTGTCATTGTCGTCGGTCGGAGCGCTTGCTCGTGTGCTACTGCACGCACATCCACGTAGTGCGGGGACACGAGATCGAAATCGAGAGACGACGACTGCTCTCTTTTCATCATCGCGTTCCGTTTCCAGCAGAACCCGAGAATCCCCACAGCAGCAATGACAACAAGAAGGATCGGGATCAGCAAGAGCTCATCGAAACCAGGACCTTCCAGAGCGAATTCATCTTGCAACCACGTCGTCACCCAGGCGCTACCTGTCGGCTTCTTCATCGCAGCAAGTTCAGCTTCCGTGAACTCGCTTCTGCGGTGGCACGGGACGATCAAGGACGAGTATTTGTCGGCGGCAGGGCACTGGTTCCAGGTCGGATCGTCCGCGCTCGAGACCGTATGAACAGCGTACACGGTGTACGATATGCCCGTGGTGGGCTCTGTCCACGAGTGATCTCTCAGTCGAATGTGCGGGGTCATGTCCGTGTCGCCGCCCGTGGACCACATGATGCCTAAGAAGTCGGTGGCGCCGGAGTCTGCGAACGTGTCGGCCACGCAGCGTGACACGTTGAGGATCTGCGTGCCTGAGCAGTATTGACTCGAGTTCGCTGGCTCACCATTGGGTTGGCTGCACTCGAGCACTGTACAATTGACGTGGGCGATGTCGTCCTGCGGTACGGCGAGGTTTGCCATCGTATAGGCGCCTATCGGCCAGACTTGCACGGGATCACCCGCAGGAGAGAGCGCGAAGCCTGTATCCCAGAGTACAGCACGCTGGACCAGGCCAGGTAAGTCGGCGAACGTGACCTTGAGCGAGTCGAGTCTGTCCGTCACTGCGGTCGGAATGGAGTTGACGGAGACTGCAACGCTTGTGTCGCCCGCTTTGTGGCGGATGTAGAGCTGCTGTGCAATGTCCGAGTTGGTACCATCGAAGGCGAAGGAGGAGTCTGAAGACTGTGAAGCTTCGTCCTCTTTGAGACTTCGGAAGGTGATCGTGTAGTCCGGGGCCATGCTCGAGGTGGCCGCAAGAAACGTCAGGAGACCTGACACTCGCATGGATGCGCGTCAGTGTGCGGGTCCAAGAATGAGCAACATGCGGGCAGGCGGATCGAGTCGTAACAGCGAGATACTGTTCAGGCGGATGGCGACACTAGGGGAATTCGTACAGATGGATCGCCATCATCTGGCGCGAATGCTGTGGCAAAGGTGACAAGTCTTATAACGACGACCCCGCAAGCACTTGGCAAAGGACAAGCTCTTGTACTCTCTTTGCCTGGTCCAAGGGTGCAGCTACAGCATTTGTATGTTTAATATTTGCTTTGAGTAGGATTGAATACAATCAACCTGACTGTTATCATAGAGTGTGAATTCTGCGCCGAACAGCACTTGCGTTAGCTCGGCTGCCGTGGGGCGCAGCTCTGGGTCATGCTGCAAACACTGCAGACCCACGGAGCGGATCCACCTTGGACACTCCTCGGAGAACGCCGGGCTCAGCCTGCCGTCCAGCACCCAGTGCAGAATCTGAAATGGCTTGGGCTTCTTCCCCTCGGCCGTGACGACATCCGAGAACTGCATCTTGCACGTGTCCAGCTCGGATAGCACCACCCCAAACGAGTAGATGTCCGCTTGCTCCGTGTATCGTTTGCCCTCCAGAATCTCTGGCGCGATCCAGTACGGTGTGCCCACGCCCGCCGTCATGAAGCCATCGGTGCGCGACCGACTCACGCCAAAGTCGATGATCTTAGCCTCTAAAGTGTCCGTCAGCAGGATGTTCTTGGACTTGAGGTCTCTGTGGATGATCGGCGGGTCTCGCTCGTGGATGTACCGAAGAGCTTGAGCAATTCCGACGGCCATGCGGACCTTGTCTCGCCTCCACGTCAACAACCGGCCGCTGTCCGCTAGAAACTTCCTCAAGTCCCCCATGGGACAGTACTCCATCACCATTGCCAGGTTCTCGACACTGCTCCACGCCACGCCGATGAATGATACGACGTGCACGTGGCTCAAGCTTGCACTCAACAGAATCTCGTCTGAAAGTCCTTCGCGTCCTTCAGCGAGTGCTCGTCGCTCCGCAGTAGCTGCTTGACAGCGACCTGCTAGCCTATGAACTGGCCGAGCCACACTTTCCCCGACGCGCCGCTCGACAGCGTCGCCTTGAAGTGGAGACTCTGGATCGGGATCCGCTTCCCCACCAGCTCCGGACACTCAAACAAACGCGGCAAAATCTTGTCCAGCTCGTCATTTCTCGGTTGTTGTACTCGATAGGTCTGGTCCAGACCGAAAGGCTTCGACTCGATCGACAAGGTGTGCCAGAAGGAAACGAGCTCTCCTCGGACCTGGGTAGATCGAGCTCTGGAGACTCCACCACCAAGTCCCTCCTGCGTTGCTGTCGGTACCGACGATAGCAAAGTCCGATCCAGACGATAGCGACCGTGATGAGGAAGCCGACGGTCAGCGGAAGTATCAGCCACAGATTGAAGCGTGGGCGTCCGTATCCCCTGTCGTCGACTGTCGGATCTCCAGACTTCGAGTCGAGTAGCTCCCGGCGGAAGACGCTTGCGTTGACATGGAGGAGAGCTCGAGTCTGCATTGGGGTGGGTGCTGGGTCTTTTTCACAAGTGACCTCCCCAGCACAGGGACGTCGAACACGGCGTCGCTACTCGTGACCGACGCCTGACAGCGTTACAATCCGTCGGTGCCAGAGCGAGAAAGCGTCAAGTGCATCCCTCCGTCTTGACCTGACCGAGGCCTGACCGCCACACAGGGGCAAATGATCGTACGACGTGGTACTGCAGCAGCATTGTGAGCAGGCCTGAACCTATTTGCTGGGCCCGTTGAAGGCCACTTCAACTTGACCGCCGACTCTAGCACTCGATGGATTTCTCCGCTTCGGTGGACACGCCGGATATTCGCCGGCAGTCGGTTCGGCCGGCGCCGGCACAGGCTTCCGACAGCGTCGGTGGAGCGTGTCCGTCCCACTTGGGCGCCAGGCTGCAGCCAACTGGGAGGTCGGCGGGAATCAACGCCACGGCCAACGTTCGTCTCATCTGGAAGCGGAGCCACAACGCCTTCGCTGCGAGAGACATAAGGACATGTACCCCTTCCGACAGCCTACACCTGCCGACTGTATGTCGGGCACACTCGTGATCACCTGTTCGTCTGAACCCAACGGTCTCCGCTGCCGGCCGCTGGATTGTGTCATTCCTGAATCCGACAGCTTTCGGCCGCAGGTTCCGCCCCATGTCGGCGAGTTCCGACCATTCCATCGCCCTGGACGGGTCGAGCTCCGACCTCGCGCGGCAGTTCTACCTCCGCGCCAAGGCCAACGAGTCCATGACAGTGCGGCTCAACTCCGTGCCCGACGCCGTGCAGAGCCGTCTCGCCGACCTGGCGCTCGACTGGAGCAAGCTGCCCGGGCTCGCCCAGCTGGCGCTGCTATGGGACTCTGGCTTCGCGATCACCGCCAAGCTCGACCCCGTGCAGGTCTGGACCTTGGGGGGCCACTCCATGTCCAGCTTGGCTCTCACGCTGGACGAGTACGACGGCGCCGGCTGCGTGGCCAAGAACTGCACGGAACCGGACGGCGCCGTCATGTACGAGAGTTGGCACTGCAACGGCGCGCAGATGAACGTCGCCGCCAAGTGCGTCGTCCAGGAGTTCGACGACGACATCGCGTACAACGTCCCCATGTGGGGCGTCGGGGGCAGCTCGCAGTGGACCCCCACGCTGCGCATGGCCAAGCACGACTGGGTCGACGGCGACGCGCACTACGTCGTCATGGCCGTGCACACGGTGACGCTGGAGAACGAGCCGGGCTGGGATGTGTGTCCGACCAGCGCCATGAACGGGGGCTACGGGTCGTTGATGTTTCCGTGCCGGACGACCGCGAAACTCACGGCGGAGAACGAGCAGGACATGAGGAACGTCACGGGGACGGACTGGGTCGACGAGTGGCTGCAGGCGGACTACCAGGAGACGGCGGCGGCGACGGACTCGAGCGGGTTCAAGCTGCTGCTGCTGGTCCCGATCATTCTGGGGGCGGTGGTGATCGCCGCGTTGGTCTGGACGGGGTTCTACTGCAGGAGGAGGCGACAAGAGCGAGCTCGGAACGAGTTTGACGAGACGACGGGGGCTGGGGAGACGCCGTATCTGGCCCCTCCTCGTCCTGGGAAGAGCTTCGACCAAAGAGATACGACAGCTCGGCCGACGCTGGCTGTCAGTGAGGACATGACGCACACAGGCGCCGACCAGACCATCCAGTTCCCAGCGGGGTATGGTGACGGCTTTGTGTCTGCGGGCTCCAACTCCACGCTCAAGGTGCTTCTCACGAGCGAGCATCTCGTCGGGAAGCGCCTTCCACTCGAGAGTTTGGTCTTCGAGAAGGCTCTGTCGAAGGGAGCGTCCGGAGAGGTGTGGATCTGCGAGTACGGCGGGCAGCAGGTCGCAGCCAAGCGCCTGCTTCAAACGAGGGAGAACAAAGCCGAAGACGTGCACGAGTTTGCGCTCGAGATTGAGCTGAATGCCCACCTGGAGCACCCGAACATCGGCGCGTTCATCGGCGTCGCGTGGAGTAGTCTCAACAACTTGACTATGGTGATCGAATACTTCCCGCTTGGCGACCTGCAGCGGTACCTCAAGAAGAACGCAGATCTGCTGTCGTGGGCCAGGGACAAGATCCACATGGCCGTTGGTGTTGCTCGAGCTCTCCAGTATTTGCACGGGCACTCGCCGCCGATCATTCACCGCGACCTCAAGTCCAAGAACATCTTGCTAACAAGACAATTGGAGGCCAAGGTGATCGATTTCGGAGTTAGTCGCGGACATCTGGACAACACCATGACAGCAGGCGTGGGCACTCCGTTCTGGACAGCGCCCGAGATTTGTGAAGGCAAACGGTACTCGGAGCAGGCCGATATCTACTCGTTTGGCGTGGTGCTCTCGGAGCTGGACACGTGCAAGATCCCGTTCCACGACTGCGTGGGCGCAGACGGGAAGAAGGCGAAGCCGTTCCACATCCTCCAAGCAGTTATGACAGGCACTCTACGTCCGAGTTTCTCGGAGGAATGCCCGCCTCGAATCCGTCGTATTGGAGTCTTGTGCTGTCAGCACGACCCTGCACGAAGACCTACTGCAGCGCAGCTTGTTGAAATGCTGCAAGGGGAGTAAAATCCTGTAAGTTAAACGTTATTTGATTGTCTGTAGTGTAAGTTATCCTATCCTTTTCTGATCACTATGTAAGCGCATGGGCTGCGCTTCAGCCTTCCAGCAGTCGGACGAGTGCCGAAGCCGACGGTCTCAGCTTCGGATCGTGCTGGAAACACGCGTCTGCCGCTTTACGGATCCGCTGGGGGCATCCTGCGGCAAGTCGGGGCCTCAATTTGCCGTCCACGACTTCCTTGAGGATGTGGAACGGCTTCATCTTGTCTCCGTTCGCCCCCATGATGTTGCGGTACGGGGCTTCGCAGGTGTCCATCTCCGTCAGCAGCACTCCGAATGAATAAATATCTGCCTTCTCCGTGTACTCGGTGCTCTCAAGCACTTCCGGCGCAGTCCAGTAGGGTGTTCCAACGCCGGCTGACATGTCGTTTGGCTCCCAGAGACGACTAGTCCCAAAGTCGATCAGCTTCGGCTGCAACCTCTTGGTTAGCAAGATATTGCGAGCCTTGATATCGCGGTGAATGACCTCGCGGCGGTGCAGGTAGTCGATCGCTCTCGCGATTCCAATGGCCATGTCGATCTTGTCGCGCGCCCAAGTCATCAAGTCGCCATTCCGCTTCATATACTTCTGCAAGTCACCTCGAGGGAGGTATTCTTCCACCATGGCCAGGTTCTCCAAGCTGCTCCATGCTACACCGATGAAGCGCACAATGTTCGGGTGGTTCAGACTCGCAGTCAACTGGATCTCGTTCGTGAACTTCTCCGTCTCCTGGAACGTGTGCTTTTTCGTCTGCAGCAAGCGCTTGACGGCCACCTTCTTGCCAGCATAGCGACACGCCCACACCTCGCCGAACGCACCACGCGACAGCAGTCGACCGAGCTCAATACGTTCCCACGCGATCCGCCTCTCCGTGAGGTTGGAATCCGTTGTGAGCGTGTACTGCACGTTGTCCACCGCGGAGTAGCGGCAGAACGTCTCGCGCAGAGCAGGAATCGACTCGCGATCAGCTTGAATCGAGTCTCGGATTGACGGCATCGACTCTCGGGTCGGAGACATCGACGCCGACTCTCGAAGTGTCGGTAGATGGTCTCTAGCCGGAGGCATGTGGCTTCGCACCGATGGTTTATCACTCCAAACCTCCGATTTACTTCGACTCGTTGGCGTGAAGGCCCGAGCTGATGATGGACGTGCTGCTGAAGCCGCGCTCCGAGCGGAAGCTGGACGAGCAGAGGACCGAGCTGAAGATTGACGCGGCACAGGGTTCGAGCTACGGGCTGAAGACGGGCGAGCAGCAGGGGCTGACGTCCGAGCTGACGATGGGCGCCCTTCAGCTGCAGAAGTTCGAGCTGAAGACTGACGGGCTGCTGGAGTCGAACGAGCTGTCGATTGAGTTCGTGATCCTGATGCAGAACTGTGAGCTGCCGACTTCGTGTCTCTCCGAACTGCTGGCACATTGGTTTGACCAACTGGTCGACTGCCTCGAGCTGCGGCAGTAGGCCCACGGACAGGTGGCGGAGTGTTTCGGCGTGGGCGCGGCAGAACTTCCTCCATCACAGGAGAAGGCTCTTCAACGGGGCTGTCGTCCTCTCCAGGCAGATGAAGAGTACGGTTGAACTCCCCGATTGTTTCCTGCTCTGTACGGCGAAGACTTGTCCTGTTTTCTCTCTGACGAGGCGCAGCAAGCGGGCCCGAGGGCTTCGACTTCCGACTGGAGCCGCAGTCACTGTCCGCAGGAGAATCGCGCTGCCAGTAGACGGACCGCAGCCTCCGGCGCTTCCTGAAGACCGCGAAGAAGATCAATACAGACGCCAACACCGCTGCGAGGATGATCGGACCCAGAAGCCAGAGGTTAAACCCGCTGCCGTCGCTGTCCGAGTCGCTGCTCACTATGGTGTCCGAAGTGGGCTGGTACTGCTTGACCCACGTCGTCACCCACGGCGTCGCGACCGGCGCCGACATGACGGCGACGATGTCGGCGGACGTGTTGCTCATCGGGTAGCACGGCACGACAAGCGATCCGTAGCCGCCTTTGTTGCACGTGCCGTACGCCGGCTCCGAGTCAGCGGTCATGGTGTGCACTGCGTACAACAAGTAGGAGTCGTTCGTGGACGAGTCCAGCCAGCCATGCATCATCGCTCGGATCTCCGGGGTCATGTCGGGGTCACCTCCGTCGGACCACATCGCGAGGTGAGAGCTCGCATCTGAGGCGAAGTTGTCCATCAGACACTTGGCCGCCGTCAGCATCTGCGTGCCCGTGCAGAACCTGTTGGCCTTGTACGTCATCCCGTCCGGTTGGCTGCAGTTCAAGGCCGTGCATCCTGTCGTGTCGAACTCCACCTCGGAGATGGCCAAGTGCGCCATCGACCGGCCTCCGAGCGTCCAGATCTGCACCGCGTCGTTCTCCGGCGAAATGACGTATCCCGAGTCCCAGAGCAGGGCTCGCTGCAGCAAACCCGGCAGGTTGTCGAACGACACGTTCAGCGGCGCAAGTCGCGCCGTGACGGTCGCCGGGACCGTGTTGGGCACGGATTGGTCGATCGAGTCGCCTGCCGCGTGCCTCAGGAAGAGCTGCCGGGCGATGTCGGACGTGGAGCCGTCGAAGACGAACGAGTCGTTCGCCGGCAGCGTGGAACCTGCCTGCGCCTCGGACGTGAAGCTCAGCGACAGTTCGCGCGGCATGGCATCAGAAGCGACGAGGTCTGTCAATGTCGCCGCCGAGACGACCGCGACTAACGCCGCGAGCCGAGCGCGACGTCGACGCGCCATGCTGCGTCTGCCCAAGAACAAAACTGATCCAGCGTGCCGTGAACGAGAGCAGGTTCGGGGTTTGTCGCCGAGGCCGTGGCTCGCTCGCTCGCTGGGACAGCTTCGACGTCCGGTAGAGTATTCAGAACTGATCGCGTTCACTGCCGCGCTGTGTTTTTCACGATGTTCACCCAAGAAGTCCGCAAACGACGAGGCCAAGGCCTCAATCATGTGCTATCGTGTCCACAGCCTGGATGAAGCGCGTTACAAAACGCATACCCCTCCATCAATGATGCATTGCACCGTGCATCGAAAGGCCTCGAGGCATACTTGAGCCCGTATCTACGCCACGACAGAGCTGCCTCCGACACTCGCTTGCGACGAGACAAAGCTTTCGCCATTGGCGAACCGCCCAAGGCAAATTTGACCCCGACAGGACGCCGTTCCACGGTGCCTCCGCTGCGATTTGCCAACGTTCTGGAAGTTTTGCTCACTCAGCGGTCAATCGATCCTTTCAATCCGAGCTTTCGAGCACCGGAGCCGGCACGAAAGATGTCGTCGGCATTGCCCGCTCTTGACAATCACCATGGGCCGTATAATAGGAGATGGAAAAGTAAACTTGCTGGTACAGTGGAGACATTCTTTTGCTCAGGTGCGCCCCGAGATACGGAGACATCCTCGGATCGGGCGTTTGCATGGCTCAGGTGACCACTATCACGGTCTGGTCTGCTTACCGACATGGAATCACCATTTCCACGTGTCCAACTTGGACTCCAAGCGGATGCCGGCCGGTCCATTTTCGAGGCCTTTCCAAGACCAGCGGAGTGCGAGCTGCCCGCTCGACGGATTTCTACCCGCGAGGCTATCGTCGGCGAGTTCGAGTTCGAATCCACCCACCTCGAGCCTCGACGCCGCTGAACAAGATACACAGGCGCCAAGTTGAACCTGTCGGCCAGACCAGGGCTTAGCTGTTCACACGAAACCTTCCACAACGACAAAATCACCGGCATTTGTGTTTGTTTTTCTTTGTGTTTGTCCATTTCCAACATGGTGTCTCCATCTTTCGCGCAAATTGCCATCAACACGCCCCTGGTTACTGCCTGCTGGCAACGTTACTACCTGGCTTCGCGCTCCAAGACACGGAGCAAGAAACGACTCGAATCCATGAGGCTTTCGGGAATTTTCAATCGTAATTTTCACTTGAGCTGGTGGCCATTTGTTCGACCGTCATCTGCTGCTTGAGCGGACACTAGGGACACAGCTGTGCCCACCAGCGCCGACATAAGCCTCTATGAGCCCCACATGAGCCGAGGAAGCCTCGCACGTCATGCTGGTGCTGATCGACTACATGTATTATACTTGAAGTAGACACCAAACTCCCACGCGCTCAAGTGGCAGCACGATCTCTGCTCCGATTGACGACATACACCACAGCATGGACAAAGGATTGCTCACTGTGCGCCCGCCACACGAATGGTCCCTGGCGTCTGTGTCGCGTAGCGATAAGTTCAACTCTGACGTGATGCAGAGGCGAACAACACCTCGCAAGTCGACGAATTCAAGTCGTGCCAAATACTCCTACTCCGTTGGCGACTATGAGCGCAGCATGAAGACTAACCCTCCAGCCAAAGGTTCCTAATTGTAATCTAAACTTTCGAGTTTTTTTTTAGTGACTACCTTGTCACATGCGTTTGCCTGCACTAAAGACGACCCACAGCGATCCTATCCTGAAACGCAAAGAATTAGGCAGATTTCAGCTAGGGTCTTCTTCTCCACGAGCAGGGCCGCCGATTATTGCATTGTTATCTATTGCCAAGCACGACGTGGAATAAATTATTTATGCAGGGACTGACAGAGACACAATAGATTATTGCAATGCAAAGCACCAAGAAATAGATTATTGGTTCACATCAGAAGTTACCTGCCGCTTACACAACGCTGTCCACGGTACGCGAGTCCCAGTACTCGCTGTTCTGGCGCAAGAATAG
>LGTU01000071.1:0-89306 GCA_001314425.1 Phytophthora pluvialis | reverse complement strand
AGCAGGCTGCTCCAGCTCCGAGCAGCTAGCAGCTAGCATTTTCGTATTTATAAACTATTATATATATTTATTGTTTTTCCTCATACCGCCCGATTTTAGGAAAAAATGTACACACCAATCGCGATCAACCTGCTATAATGATGTCGAAAGAGTCCATGAAATGTACTAGCTAATGGAGGTTGGTCTGAAATGTGCCCGTCCATGCCCAGCAGCAGGTATTACCTGTCAAAAGCAGCTTTTAATCCCGTTAATCCGCGCAGTACCTTTCCTCTGCTGCACCGCGCGTGGCTCGACTATCGGGTAGCGCTCGCGGCGGCGCCGCAGCTAAAGCCAGCCAGCTCGAGCGTGCCAGCACACACCGAGCTGCAGCGCCATGCCGTTCTTGCAAGACGCCATGGCCGAGGCCGACATCTCAGCGGCGAAACGAGTCCCACTGGCGGGAGATTCAGGGTGGCCTGCAGGCCTGCAGGCAGGGCACGTCGAAGGTCACCGCTGCCGCGGCAACCGCGTGGCGAATCTCGCGGTGACCCATAGATTCGGTCGTGGGGCGCAGCACGGCGCCAAACTAGGAGCTCGCGCACCCCGAATCCGCGCGCTGCATTCATGGCGATATACGCAAACGCGGCCGCCGCGCGGCGATGAGCGCAACCCAACTTCACATCCGGCTCTGTCGGCGATAGTGCCAGTGACACCCGGCTCATGGCGCCCCCACTCAGTGTGACGGGGAAACCGCATGACGGAACCTGCGGATCCGCTGGAATTCTCAGTCCTGGAGACCGCCGCCTCACTGCATTCTCCAATCTGCCTCGCCGACCCAACCGCCAAGAGCAGAGCCCAAGATGACCGAGGTGACCCACTCGCCGCCCGACAAGCAGCGCTTCGACGCGCTCAGCGCGCTCGACAACGCCAAGTTCTCCAAGGCCCACGTCAAGGCCATCCTCGTGGCCGGCTCCGGGTTCTTCGTCGACTCGTACGACAACTTCGTCATCGGCCTCATGGTGCCCATGGTCGCCTACGAGTACTTTGGCAAGTCCAGCCTCACGACGCGCGCCGACGGGTGGGTCAAGGCCGCCTCCTCCTACGGCAACGCCGTGGGCCAGATCTCCTTCGCCATCCTCGGCGACATCCTCGGCCGCAAGCGCATCTACGGCATCGAGCTCATGGTGCTCATCGGCGGCGCGCTGCTCTGCGCCTTCGCTTCGTGGCCCGTCAACGGCGAGGCCAACAACCTGCTCATCCTGCTCAGCATCTGGCGCTTCGTGCTGGGCGTCGGCATCGGCGGCGACTGCCCCGTCTCGGCCGTCATCACCAGCGAGTTCGCCTCCTCCAAGCGCCGCGGCACCATGATCGCCACCGTCTTCGCCATGCAGGGCTTCGGGATCATCGCCGGAGCCGTCATGGCCATCATCGTGCTGGCCGCCGCCAAGGACAGCATCCTCGAGAACGGCGCCTCCTCGCTCGGCTACTGCTGGCGCACGCTGGCCGCGTTCGGTGCCATCCCGGCGTTGGCTGCGGTCTACTGGCGCCTCAAGATCCCGGAGACCCCGCGATACGCCATGGACGTGCTCGGAGACACCGAGGAAGGTGCGCGTGCTGCCACCCAGTTCCTCGAGGCGGACAAGATCACCACCGACATGTACGTCAAGGGCGACGGCAAGACCGGCTTCTTCGAGAACTTCTCCTACTCGTTCAAGACCTACTTCAACAAGTGGGCCAACCTCAAGGTGCTCATCGGTTGCGCCGCCGCCTGGTTCTTCCTCGACGTCGGCTACTATGGCACCTCGCTCAATACGTCGGTCGTTCTCGAGATCATCGGCTACGGCAGCGCCACGTCCACGGGCAACCAGAAGATCTACGACGACCTGTGGAACCGCTCGGTCGGCACGGCCATCATCAACCTGGCCGGCACGGTGCCCGGCTACTGGTTCACGGTCTACTTCGTGGACAAGTGGGGCCGCAAGCCCATCCAGTACATGGGGTTCACGCTGCTCACGCTGCTCTTCCTGTTCATGGCCATCTTCTTCAACGAGCTCAAGACCAACAACACGGCCCTCTTCGTCGTCATGTACTCGTTCGCGCAGTTCTTCTTCAACTTCGGACCCAACACCACGACGTTCATCATCCCTGCCGAGGTGTTCCCGACGGCCGTGCGCTCGACGGGTCACGGCATTTCTGCTGCGTCGGGCAAGGTCGGAGCTATCATCGCCGCGCAGTGCTTCGCAGTGATCGCCAAGGGCTCGTTCGGGTTCAAGGGCGTGCTGTACATCTTCGCTGCCTGCTGCTTCTTCGGTCTGCTGTTCTCGTTCTGGGTGCCGGAGACGAAGAACTTGACGCTGGAGGAGTTGAGCTCGCTGGGTGGCGAGGGTGTCCCCAAGGAAGACGACATCGACCCAAGCTACAAGGACGGGGACCAAGCCTACAAGGCTGTTCACACGCCCAAAGCTGCGGTGAATTGAGTTCGGTCGCTGTTAAGTTGCGTTCACCACTACTTGGGTATACATGTAGCAGCTGATTCTACATCGGCTTTTGAGTACCGGTAACAAATAGCCTTGAACACTTCTTGTTGCAAATTGATCGCCATTTTCGTTGTACATGTATTACAGTACCAATCCGACAAATAAATGCGTAATTGCTGGGACGCAGTTTTTTCGCGTGCGATTTGGAGGGCGATCTGCTCGAGTGAGAGTTTCCGTGTGCGCCCCGCCACACGCGGATACCCCGTGATAAAGAGCGTGAGCGAGTTTTTCGCGGGTGGATCGGAAGTTTTCCGTGTGATTGTATTTTATCAAGATGCATGCTAAGCGTACCTTTGGTTACAGCATTTAATGCGTTTACCACAATGGGGTAAACGCTGTGCTTTCGGACGAATTGGTAGCCCGATCGATCTGTGTGTTTTTAAGGAAGTTTTCAAGATCTTAGAAGTCACAGGGGTAGTTGAAATATCGTCCTTGAAATCAATACTCCAGAAGTAGTTGTCGTCTTTTGTGAACCACGGCCGCACGACCGTCATAGCTTTTCGTGATAACGCTGCCATCTTTCTCAATCTCCAATGGGACGACCACATTCCAGTTCGTTGGAAAACCTGGTTCGGCTGCGAGATTTTTCAGAGCAGGTTGGGAATAGCGCTCCTCCCAGGGTATTTACTGTAGTGGCATTTTGTCTGGTCTTTGATTTCGGGTATCGACTTCATCAGAACCTCCAAATTAAAGTTGTCACGGAGCTTTAGCGTGGCGAGGATGTGGGAGCATAGCCCATCAGATATATAGTACGCTTTGCAGTCGCAGCGGTCCTTTATCGCAATGCCTACAAACAAGAGATGGATATATCAGGAAATCGATTTACAAAAAAGAAGAAAACTTGCTGTAACTCAGATTCCGACCAGTTCGGTTGTACCACAGCCATACGCGGAAAACGCACACGCGGGAATCCGCGCGGATACCTTCAAACACACGCGGAAAAAAATCGTACCTTGTGCTTTTCCCTTGATTTTTATTAATAAATACTTGTGAAAAAGGTTTGGTTGCTGAATCGCCCGACCAAACCGTGAAATATGCCTGCAGTCAGAGCCAACAACAACACTATATGAAATGTAAGGGGCTCCTACATTCTAACTACGAGGTCCTCGTGTATTTTGTTTGTGATAACAAACGCCCTCTTGTCTTAACTACCCTTATCGTTTTTCATTTCCCAGAACTCCTTGTTTTGAATCGTTCCCAATCTCCAGAACAACCTCTGTATAGCCATCGACTTCTTGGCTCAGGTCTCCTTCCTTGACAGGGTCTGGGATAGCTAAAGCTGTAGCAGATGACTTCGCTAGGGCACGCTTTTCCCACGTGGCGGCATTTTGCCGGACGTTCAAGATCACATCGTCAAAGCCCACCAAAGGGAGCACATCACGTGCCGCATTGTACAGAGGAAGCACAACAAATTCGAGGAATCCAATTTGGTTCTTCTCAAAGCGATCAACACCCGTTCCCCGGTCACACAGAGGTGAAATCGTCAGTCCAAACTGCCGTTCCGTGTCGCCCTGACGATAAAATTCCTCCGCGACTCGCTCGGACCACACTAAATGAAGTGGGAACGACTTCATTGCGTGACCAACATCTGCCATCATCATAACCGTCTGCAGTATCAACTCATCCGGCAATGAAAACCCTGGTGCACTAGCAGAACAACTCGATTCTCCTCCATTGAGTGACACGTCGGACGGCGTAGGGTGCACTGCGTACAATTTGCTCTTGAGACGGTTGACGTGCTTGAGGTGGCGACTAAGATCTGTAGCGAGGACCATGGAGATAATCTGCAAGCGACTTTGCCGACGTAGGTCAGGTGGAAATGCCTCAAAGATGTCGCATCCATCTTGGGTACACGTTTGGAAGGCTTCAGCTAAGTGCATTCGTTCCAGCACGGAATCGTCGGAATATTTTATCGCTAGTGGAGCTGTGGTTGCGACGAGAAAAGCATTGTTCACTCCCGGGTGATTTACATCGTGCACTGCAGCTGCAATCAGAGCCGAAAAGAGCTGGATGGGTGTTAACTTTCGTGCCTCAAGCTTCCGGAGGAAGAAGTTAACGTCCCAAACAACTGAAGCGGCATGTCTGTAACGAACAAGGGCACCAAGGAAAACAAAACATTAGATCAATCACGTTAAAAGAGAACTGAAGAGGAATAGGGACATACAGTGCGTTGTGATAGGGATTCTTGGGCTGGTAGCGCGCCTCAATCTCTTGAACAAAGTCGGCAACACTCTCTATCCGTAACGGGAGAGTGTCAAATACGCGATGACTTTCTAATGTCGCGAGCAGCAACGTCGTCAGCGGCAATGTGCATGAATGTGCAAATGCGAACAAGTCGAGTTCTTGGGAAGTAGCGGAGAGGGTTAGCAATTCATCTGGGGGCCAAAACTTGTGCTCACTCGATTCGATATCTCCACGGGGTGGAAGGAAGTTTTCCAGTAGCGTGAGTGCGGTTAAACGAGAGCCCGATGAAGTTCGACGCAGGGTTTTCGCCAAAAACGCCATAGGTGAAGGGATCTGCTGCTGCTGCTTGCTATCCATTTTGCGTCGTTGATTGCGTTTCTCTTCAAGTAGTGAAAGCCAACCTGTGCCAGCTTTCTCACCGGTACTACCTGAGGTAGGCACACGGCGCTGACGAGACCATGTGTCAAGGAAGAGGTCGTGCTCGGACGTTAACGTTTGCAGAACGAAGTCCAACTCATCCGTGGCCTGCTCGTCACCTTCAAGACGCTGACGCAGTTGAACCAGGCTACGAAGCACATTTTCCATCCTGCTTTCACCGGTTGCCGGAGGCTCCGACGCAGTTTGACAATTTTTCGGTTGAGTAGTCAAACCGTGTTGCTGCGGAAGAACGCGACTCTTAGCGTTGTTGCTGGCAGCTCGGGGCTCATCGTCACGAAGCCCATGTCCAATACCAACGGCGTCAACATCGCAGCGCAATTGTTGGTGCATAACGGAGTTTTGTCGAGAAAGTTTCAGGTTTTCGAGCATTAAATGACGCGCTCGGAGGAATTTATGCCTCAAGATACGTTCTCCACAGTAGATCTTGCGGCCAAGAAGAAATAAGCTGCAGAAAAAGAGTACAACAAGGTGCCATTGACGCCGAAGATAATCTGAACAGCCAATCATCCAGCCTCCGAGAGCCAGCAACGTACATATCGCCAAGGCGCAATAAGCGAGAAATTGAGCATACCACGTCGTGGCAATAGCCCCTAGAAGTATCAGTAGGAAAAACATTGTCCGGGTAACATCATGCGCCTTTCGAGCTTCGTCCAGGTCGGATAGGATTTTCAAGTCCTGCTGGTCACCAGTTGTGGCGACTTCGGTCTCGTATGCTGCTAACGGTAGCCCGAGGACAATAATGAGGATCAGCATGCTCAATCCTAGCGCAAAAAGCATGACTTGAAAGTAGGGGCCAAGCCGTTTGGCACGACGTGATGTCCAAAGGAAAACGCCCCAGAGTACCAGTAAAAATGCATTGCCCGCAACAGCGACTTCGATAAACACCCAGGGTGTGCTCTCCTGCGACTTGAGAGCAAAAACATCGTAGAAGACGGCAGCCTGCAGTGCTACCGCCGACCCGAGTGTGACGCCGCAGGCCCATTTCCTTGAAACCATCGAGGACTCCTCGTGGTAAATCTGAAAGCGCTTCTCCATAACTGGGTGCTCGAACCGAAGGGACCACCACCGTTGGTGCTGTACTCGCGTCTCCACTTCGGCCACTACGTCCAGCTCCATGCGCAGATGTTGAGCCGAGACATTCGAGATGCGCGGATTTCGTGACGGCATCGTCCACACGTAACACTAGAAGGAGACTAACCACTGTGTAGGCTTCAAGGCCTGCGAGTGGAATAAAAATACTCTCCCGTGAACGCCCCCAATGTCTTCGTCTTCCCCTTCTGGCAGCAAAAAACTGAAAATAGACATACAAAACGCGTCGGACAAGCTCTTGTTAGTTGCTTGCTATTCTGTTCGGCTGTGGTCGTGGTCGGCCCTGAAGTCCTGAATACAGGAGGCTCCAACCACTGTTACTAAATAAACAACTGGCGACGAAATATGAAGACCCGTCTCACTGCGTAGCTTACAGCAGCTTGAGGGTGAAGTTGGCCAAGTCGTCCTCCGAGTAAACGTCTTCATCTTCGTCGGTACTAGCGCTGCTCTCCTGCGGTCCTTCCCTCGTGCCGGCGCGTGGCTTGACGGACGTCGTCAGGAGAACGTTACCTACGGAGGTGGCGCGGTCCTGGCGCTGCTGCAACTGCTGTGCCCGCAAAGCTGCAGGCGTGGGCGCCGCCGACTTGGCTGGCAACCTCGATGCCGCATTGATCGGTGACCGCGTGGTCAAGCTCGTCGAACTCGCCGACAAACTAGCTGATGACCGTGCAGACATGCTGGCCGCGCGGTGAAAACTACCTGAAAGCGTCAACGTCTCGAGATCCGACAGCAGGACGATGCCGGGCGCGCTGCGCGAGCTACGAAGCGAATCTGTGGACTCTGTCCGAAGCTTGGATGTGGTAGCCCGCAGGTCCAGTCGCGGCGTGTATGGCCGAACGTCTTCGTCCGACTCGTCGTCATCGTCATCCGGTCCGCTGATGCTGCGTTGACTGCCGACGCTACCAGCACTCCGCTGGCTGTGACGACGCCTTGAGCCGGAGACAGACGCAGTGGAGCGCAGCTCTAGATCGGGGTGCACTTGGTCGATTTCTTCCTGCTCCAAGTCGAACTGGTTTCTTCCTCGCGAAGAAGCTGCAAACCCTCGAGTGGACGCGGACATGGAGGCCACGGAAGTTGAGAGGTGACGGGGTCTTGAGCTTGCTACTCCAACGCGGGGCGTGTCGAGGCCGTTGTCCGGACCAAATTGCGCGCAGAGCAGACACTCTCGATTTTGCCCCCCACGCTGCTGCGTCCTCGCGCCGGATACCATCGAGCTGGAAAATCCACTGCGCGACCTGTCCGTAGCGAAGTTAGGGGCTAATGGTCCAGGAGCCGTCTTGAAGCAGCACTTGGAACACACTCCGGATCCGCATGAACGGCACGTGTGGCGCTTGCGCAACAGCGAAAACTGGGCCGAGCACACGCTGCAGCATCGGGCCTCCCGCCGCCACGAAGTGGACGAACGCACGCCAGCATGGGCGGCGTGGTCCTTCCACTGGTGGGTCAATGCACGGCGTGTGCCCACCATGATCTCCGTGCAGAACTCCCGGAAGTCCGACCTCGACACGGTCGCCCCGCGTCCTGACGTCGGCGGGGCGAACACCGTGCACGTGAGCACCAACTTGCAGACCAGCGGCTCCGCGGTCTCGATCACATCAAACAGCCAGTCGCGGATGAAGAACCGCGCCGCTCCTTGGACCTTGGCCTTGGCCAGCGACTGGGCCGACACACTGGACGCGTTGCTCAGTGCGTGCTCCGAGACCGATCGGCGGTAAACGAACCCGCGGTGTCGTGAGTGTCCTTCATTGTTGGTCTCGGTGCAGCGCGTAGCGTACTCGGCGTAGCAGCAGTCCAGCACCTTCGGGCTGTGCTTGGAGAACTTGGTGGCCGTGTACTTGCGACTCCAGCGCGGGAAGGCCGTGGCGTCCGTCTCGGTCTCGGACGTGACGGACGACGACGCCGACTGGCTCTGCGACTGCAGGCGCGCGCTGGAGAGCAGCGCCGCGGCCTTGACGTCCTTCATGATGTTGAGCGCGACCCAGTAGTTCTCTCGCGCCGACTCGCTGGCCAGCACGTCCAGCACCGTGTCGACGCTGCCGGGCACGCGCGTGATGCCGCGGAACTCGAAGTCGCCGGGCACGTGGGCGCCCTCGCTCGGGTCGCGCGTGGTGCTGATGCCGCGCCGCGGGGACGACGCCAAGGACGAGAAGGACGACGAGAGCGACGCGCCCAGCGGGGACGTGGTCGTGCTCGCCATGGCCGCGTTGAGCGCCTCCTGCGGCTGCGTGATGCGCTTGTAGAGGCACACGTCGTGCAACTGCTTGAGCGCCATGTAGTGGACGCGCGGGTCCTCCTGCCGCGCGCGCGCCGTCATCTTGTCGGCGTGGTCGCGCACGTACGGCAGCATGGTGGAGTTCGGCGCGCCCTCGGCCTCCCAGAGGGCGGCACCCGCGGCGTCGGCGCCCTGGCTCATGACGGGGCTGGCGGCCATGCTGCTGCTGGCGGCCGTGGAGCTGCTGTGCACGTGCTTGTCGACACTGGGCAGCATGTCGAGCGCCGGAGAATGGGGCGAGGAGTCAGGCGCTGACTGCGCGAACTGCAACAGAACGACGCCCCGGCCACACCCAACCCGTCGGCTCTTGCTCTACGGGCATAGGTGGGCGCGGTGCCGCATACTGAGCCGCAGTGAGATCCCCGCGCTCGACCCGCGCTCTTTACCATGTCGTCGCGTGGTAACACGGACACCTCTTGACCGTCAAGGCCTCGGCCCCAGCGAGGAAGGAGACGCCCGGCGCGCGGAGCGAACGCCTCATGCTGGCGCCTAGGATGGCGCTTCGGCTCGGTGCCGCGGCTGCGATGGCGAGCAAGCTGTCCAGCACCGACAGCCAGAGGGGGCGCAGTAATGGCATCGCATAGACGCCCCTATCCTCGCCCAACACGTGTTCGGGTGACGGCAATGCAGCGTGCATGGTCATATTGCCCCAAGCTCTTTGGCTGCGTCACGCCGCTGCGGATACCATGTTCAACATAAGGCTTTGCCTCCTTGATGCGCCACTTTGCAAGCTTCTTCACGGTGTCCGACGGCCGGACACTTGGAGGGTGACCGAGGCCGGACCAGCTTTCGATGCAGCACCTCCTGCCGCAGGAGCGTTGCCACTGCAAAGCTGGTCGAGGCTCGACCAGCTCGACGCCGGCATCTTCGCTGATTCGGCCGCCACCGCGACTGGCGCTTCCTCGTCTTCAGTACGAACCGCTGTACGAAGTATTCAACAACGCAACGAGCTTTTGCTTGTGGGGTCGATGGAGCGATCACAGATCGGGCTCCGAGACTCTCGGCGAGAGGAGTAAGATAGGGAGACCGACGTGGGGACGCGCGCTGTGCGTTGCGGTTCATGGCGGAAAAAGGGGTCTAGACTGTAGAGCTTTGGGGTCGTCTCGCCCCAAGTTGCATTGGTCAGTCCGCCCCTTGACGTCGTGTTACACTGTATTATAGCCGAGCCTCGTTACCTCACGGTCGCTGCTTAGTCCTTGCTCTTCGCTTGGCGTCGTTCTCCGTCGAGGCGGACTTGTCATTGTAGCCGTAGAGCATTCGCGCCATGCGAGACGAGTCCGGTGCCGTGCGCCGGAAGATCACGGCCATGGCCGCCGCCAGCAGCACGAGCTGGCCAAGCTCCACGGTCTTGGGCGGCACGCCCAGCGCGGCCGCAATCCGGGCGGCCACGGTGCCCGTAGTGTAGACGCCCACCGCCTTCATGACGCTGCCCCGCCGGTGCTCGTGCTCGGCGACAAACGCCAGCGTGGTGAGTGCGCCGGCCATCCTGACGGTCGCACGATGCCGGTCGCTCGGCGACAAGCACGAGAAGCCCAGCGGCGCCTGGTACAGCATCGTGAGGCAGCAGCAGGTGCGCAGGTAGCGCACAACCAATGGACCCACCGCCGGCCGCGGACCCCAGAACCACCGCTTATAATTGGGGGCGAGCACCGACACGGCGTAAATGGGCACGTACAGTCGAATGGCGAACTTCATTCCTTTGATGAAGTAGTCGGAGTGGAATCGCGCGCAGGTCCGGCCGCGATGGAACACGTCACAGCGAGACACCAGCTTCCCGGTCGGCATCTCGTCGCGCATGCGGCGCAGCACACTCGAGGGCAGTTGGCAAAAGCTGTCGAGCGCAGCCAGTTGCGACTTGGCGATGGCGTCGCTCTGGTAGATCCACGAATCGATCAACGGGCCCGCCGCCAGTGCCCCCGCCGGAATATCTACTCGTACAGACACGATAGCACCGCTACAATGAGTCTTCTAAGCCCCGGGCATAGCAAAAAAAATGCCAGCAGGATGCTGAGCGTACCGATGTACTTGGTCTCTGCAAGTGTCGTGTACTCCTTGATGAGGGTCAACGCCGCCTCTACGACGGCGTACGAGACCACGACCGTCTTCCGCTCAGCTTCCAGCAGGATCAGCGCCACGGCCGCCGCTACTGCTGCCGCTTGAGACGCATCGGGAGCGCGTCGTCCGTTTCGAGCCGAGCATTTGCGGCCCGTCCCTTCCAGCAGTCGGAAGACGCCCACGAAGCTCCCGAGCGACAACGCCAATGAACTCGGCGGCTTCAGACGCCGAGAAAGCAGATTCTGTGCGACTGTTAGCCCTCCACCAGCCACGAGGGCGCCCACTGCGGCGTGCTGGACGACATCCATCAGAGAGCTGTCGTGAAAGTCTCTGATAAATTGGTACAGGTTTTGAGATAAGAAAACGATTGGGTATTCACTTTTAGGGGACAGCTTCAAATGTTGAGCCCTGGCTCTACAGTTTGTTTTTTGCTTTAACACTCCGGCCTCTCTGAGCCAGCTTGGTGCGTCTATACAATATAAAGCAGCACCTCCAGGAGTCCGTAAGCTTCATCAGCCGCTTGATGCGCCGATAGCACCCATGCCTTGGCCGAGGCAGTGTGATAGCCCGACTTCGAGAGCGCCAATGCCATAAGGCAAAGAGCAGCCAGATAGGCGACGACCAACAGCATCTTTTTCCGGCGTTCTGTGGCGCAACTAGAATTAGTGACCCAACGGAGGCAACGAAGAGAGAGGTAATCGGTTAGCCAACGTGGTGGTCTCCACCCGAGGAGCATTATTACCGCCATTACGTGAGGCATAACGTTCCAAAATTCGAGTGCTTCAGCAAAGTCGTCCAGGGTGACGTAGGCGTCGCAGAGGAGCTGTGTGATCACCAGCGTGGCAACGCAGACCACCCATGCCTTGAGGCCAGCGCTAGCAGCTATAGTAAAAGGTTGACTCACTGTCAATTTCTTGGGTCTACAAGGAAATGGCGTACCTTGCCGAGGGTCAAGTGATTGATAGACCACCTCGAGCAAAACTTGAACTTGGTCCTCAGAGGTATCAGCGAAGATTTCATCGAGTTCGTCAAGGCCTTCCAGTTTGTTCTTGGCATCGTCCATCATGGCTTGGACCTCGCTTTCAATCGTCCACCCCTGGAATATCTGTAAGTGGTTCGGTACAGCATCATTTGCGTGGACAACGAGATGTATCGAGGTCCCAGCTACGCGTTCCCGCGTTGAGCCTTGTACAGCACCACGGTAGTCTCTTCGCTCACGCCCATCTCGACCAGAAGCTTGTTTGTCAAGTAGCCAACATCTTCACCCAAAGCAGCTTCCATTATATAGTAACGACCTGTCGTCACATTCATGCACCGAAGAAGTATGGTTGCTGCTGTTGCTCATCTCATCGCTTTTCAGTTGCTATGACTTGTGCTATTCGTTGCCAATTCGTCAATGACCTCGACGCTTGGTTTATGCTATGAAATTTCGTACCGGGATAGCACCAGCAATGACCATCACTCTGACTGGCCAAAAGGACGTAGCGACGCCATACATTCCTGAGCCGAGCTCGTGAATATCACGCGTGCACAAAATCTAACTCCACCCACTAGACGGTGCTCACAGAAGGTGCAAACATAATCAAACTTAAAAAAAAAGAATTCGTTAAACTGTGATACCACTGGCAGTGAAAATGGATACGTTGTAGAACGCTCGGAATCACTGCGACGCTACGTCCTTCTTTGCCTGCAATTTTCGGTGTCTTGCATGCCTGCTACTACTATGGTACGACGCGAATAGACAGACATGTTTGAATTGTTTTCAAAATCTCAAGAGTCATAACTGCAATAACAAGGAGGAGACGATGCAGTGAATATCACGCTGATTCAGAGTCCATCCACTACATGTAGAAGCGAAAGCAGAAGCCCATTCCTAAACACTCTGCCACTCCTGCGCGCACGAGTTACTGCAGCGTCACGCAGCCCTCGCGAAGAATGCAGGCTTCATCGGCCTGACAGCACATCGCACGACCGGGTGCAAACTCACAGGCTCTCGCTCCACCCGCAATCCCCGTACATACGTGGGCAGTGGTGGCCCACTCTCCAGTACGCACAACGTGCATGACGCGTCGATCCGGCTGAGCACGAGGAACTCCGCTCAAGTGAACATCCTTCCAAGATTGAGCCTCTTGCTCCACAGCCCGAGTAGGCTTGTTGGCCTTCACCAGTGGGTCAATAACCTTGAACCATTGCTCAAAGGTCCAGTCTGCATCGGCCTCGAACGGAACGCCGTTCAACGTGTACATCGGAGTGCCCGACATGCCCCTTGAGCACGTGTACTTCCACGACTCTCGGGTGTGGTCGTCCACGTCCGTTCCTCCGTAGCCGGTCATCTGCTCGTCCCACTGCTTGTCCGTCAACGACGGGAACGTCTTCTGAGCAAGCGTCTTGAGCTTGCCCACCACTTGCACCGGACTCAGATCCTTCGTCGCCTTATTCCAGAAGCTGCAGCAATACAAAAACAACATGGTGAGCTTCAATGTAGCCAACTTGAACCAAGTGGGACACTTCTTTATCGGACAGAGCCCTCACATGTCCTGGTTTGTGTAGATCGTCTCGAGCCACTTGGTGAAGCTCTTGTCCCCCAACGCCGTCGTGATAGCAAACGCCGCCTCCGCGGTAGCAAAGGCGTGTTGGTGGTACGGCAACGGGAACAGCACGAAGCGGACACGTAGCTCGTCGGTTTCGTAGTGCTCCACCAGCTGCTTCAAGCCCGGGTAGGCCGACTTGCTGTCCGGACACAACTGCAGCAGACATAAATACGTAAGAAAAGAAGAAAACCATGAACCCAGATCTTGCTTTGTATCTTACCAAGTCGATGTATGACTCGAGTTGCACGCCGGCGTCAGCGCTGCCATCGCCCAGCGTGAATCCAGGCGGACGTCGAGGGATCCGCTGGGCTACTAGCAGCCCAGAGAGCGCCGCAAATAGCAGCAGGAAGCGCATCACGAGCGCCATTTTCCTACAGTACGGGAATTCTGGATATGATGTAAACCAAACTGATTTCTGGTTATCAGAATCAGATTTACGATGACACGGCACTTTGACAACCAAATTTTGGTTGTCAAAGTCCAAGATCTCGGCTAAAATGGCGAAGTCGGTGCTAATGTTCACCGCTGCCTTGCTGCTCCACATGAGCAGCGCCCAGGTGCCTGTTCCAGGCGAAACTCTAGGTTTTACTATCGGGCGGGGCAGCGGGGCGGCCAAGGTGCAGCTGGAGACGTACATCGACCTGCTCTGCCCCTTCAGCAAGGCCGCGTACGGCGGCGTCAAGGCGCTAGCGGCCCACTACGAGCCTGAGGAGTTCCGCGTCAAGACGGTGTTGTTCCCCCTGCCCTTCCACCAACATGGGTTCACTGTGGCCGAGTCGGTCTTTACTATCACATCGGCTCTGGGTGACGACCACTTTACACCGTGGCTGGAAGCTCTCTACGAGAATCAAGAACGGTACGAGAGATATGACGTTTTTTTCCGGAGTGTAGAGTTGTTTTAAAGTGTATTCGATACTCACAGTCTTGATTTTATTTTGTAGGTTTTGGAACAAGGCGACGAAGGATTTGAGTGCGGTGCAAGTGACGAACGAATTGAAGGAATTGGCCAAGAAGTCGTTCCCGATCCTAACGGACACGCAGTGGGAAAAGGGCATGACCGGCTATGGCGGCACTCAGGCGGATCAGCATACTCGAGTGACGTGGAAGTACGCGTGTACCCGTACAGTTACGGGTACACCGCAGTACACTTTGAACGGTGTTCCTTTTGAAGAAGCGGACTCGTCCTGGAAGCTTGAGGACTGGCTCAAGGTCATTGACCCGATGGTCAAGGCTGACAAACCCAAGGAGGACTTATAAACTGTGTGGCTTTGGAATGAGGAGAGGGGGGGGGGGCGGTAAACTTGTTCAAGTTGAAATCACGATCTACGATAGCCTCGCCTCTTCGCCACGAATGAGAGTAACTGTAATTGTCTTCATAATGCGCAGCACTCACAAGCCACCCTACGTGGAACTCTGCACGAAAAAAAGCATACCTTCACCACAAAAACAGATTTAATTAATTAGTTCCGTTCTGCACCATGTAGCGAACAAGTTTTAGGGCGCAAACGCCAAAATGAACTAGCGGGAGCTACAATACGAGCACTTTCATACTAATAGTCGGGCTGATTTCCAGAACAGTAGTCAGTCGATGCGAGAGAAACCCCATCACTGCTCCTACGTAGTAGTGTATGGAGGTACATCGGGGACATTATCTTCGTTAATGCGTGTGTTTTGTAGGTGAGGGAATTGGTATGAGGATAATAATACTATGTTGTGCTAGGCATGCGAACGAGGATCGATAGGTTGGCAACATGCAGCAGAGTAGTTGCGGTTTCAGTATATCCTACCAACGCTCGATACTCCAAGTAAAGCAGAAATCCTGCCGACAATTTGGTATTCTTCGCACGTGCATTTTCGATATCGCGTTAAAGAATATTATGCTTTAATGTGTACGCTTTATTGCCGAAGAGATCATCAACATCGCAGTCAACCATGAGCGCGATGCCTGTACGCAGATCGAACTTGGATCCATTGAAGACAACAGCGGGGATAGCTTTTGAGTTGTGGGATACCAACCAATCGACCTGATGATTCAGTACAAATTTTATCACCGGTAGAAAGAGAAGGGAACCAACGCGTATTTGAATATGCCGCTCAGGCAAAGCTTCTATCTGAATACTTGGCTTACTGCAGATTTTGACGTTAGAGGCTTCTGTTTAGCAAATGAGAAACCATTAAATTGGATTGCCCGTATGCTGCTGCAAAAAAGGATAGGAAACCCGTGAGTTGGGTCTTGAAAACGGATACACGACACTAAGAGGTCGAGCATGAGCGTAGATAGTGGCTAACGGCACTTGTTGAGTGCTCCCACATGGCTAGCAATCGGAAATTTCAACCTAATTTGGAAGCGAATAGCGTCAATCACGATCGAAAATTCGGCGGGTTTGACTAAGGTGTGCTATGGCATGTTTCCCTGAGTCGGAGCCAAGCGAAGCATACGTGCAAGTACTATTTTTGCGTCCAATATTTCGTTAGCTTACTCACGCATCTGTAGAGTGTGAACCAATCCATTCAAACTGAAAGGTGAAATCCATACCTAGACACACCGCCACGGTTAGTTCCTAGTTCCATTCTTTTGAGAACGTATCCTGCTCAAAGACGTACCAAAGTGCACCAGTGGAAGCTGCAGTAAAGAACTATCCAAACGAACAACCGTCCTTGAAGCTGTTCCATCTCGGTCTCCAGCACAAATGCCAATTGACAAAGAAGCGAAAACCCAAGCTTGCGCTTCACAATCACGTGGAGCCAAATGAGAGACAATATTTCTGTAGCAGCGTAAGCCACGATGCTACCGATAGTAGTTTGTAGTTGCTCGGGTGTGAGCGATTGTGAATGTGGGTAGTATTTCGCACTGGGGAGGTGAACGAGGATTGACAGGTACGCTGCATACAGAAGCGGTAGCACTGCTTCTGTATATGCTACCAGAGCTCGATACTCAAGGTGAAATAGAAGCTTAGCTGACAGCCTCTTTTTCACGGCGACGGGATTTCCAACATCACGTTTCGTTCTAACACCTCGGGGCATAGTTTTAGCGCTTTGTAGTAGTCGTGACGAGCGTCTAACAATTGGAAGAGCCTCATCACGTCGAACTTGCGTTGGTGGGATAGAACTTCCAGCTTTACGGTCGAACTTGCAGAACGTCTTTGCAGCACGAACAATCTCAGCAGTAGATAATGCGGTAAACGTGATGTTCATCAGTATCATCATAATAGACGTTAACCATGTACCGGACGACTGCAAGCAGATTGAGCTGTATAATCCGTTGAACACGTCGACGGTGAAAACGACAACTGACGGGATCGACTCTGGATAGTCGGATACCAATTGCGCAACCTGGTGCTTCAGAAAGAGCTTCATCACTGGGAGAAATATAAGCAATCCAAATCGCTGCGAGGGTGTACATCTTGTAAACACGACGCCGAACCCAGAGTAAACGAGCGATAGAGCTGTCTGGGCGGCAATAAGCATGAGCTTCTGCTCCAGGTTTTGCTTTGGTAGCGATATGGCGTTGGAATTCTTCTGCTTGGTTAGCAACAAGAAAAGTACCACGAACGCAGTGATGCCAGGGACGGCTATGAAACTGAAGCAAAATGGTACTGGAAAACCCCAAATGCTGGCGATAACTATCATGGACATGACCGCAACGCAGCCATCCCCTAGCGCAATTATTATCGTTTTCCAGTAGGAAATCTTGATCGTCTCCCGAAGCTGGAAAACAGACCCAGCAGCAACTGACACAACAGTGATGAAGAGCCGTAAACACGCACCGTAGTTTGCTTTCAACCCACGTGCTGGATCTTGCAATGGAATGCATTCCACCAAAACCTCCAGAAAGAGTGCAGGCACCGGCATCAAAGCACTGACTAAAAGAACTCGTAAGAGAGATGTCCGCTGGCAATATTTATCCAACTTTTCCGCACGACCTACAGAGTATACCCCAAGACTTGATATTTTGATGGATCGCGAAAGCGTAGCAATCTGCTTTAATATCCGTGACATAAGAGGCCGGTCAGGTAGATCAGACGAAGAAGGTGAAGGATGATTCAGGGGTACAACAGCGTGCAAAGGCATTCTTCCTACGACACGATATAATGTGTATAAAGATAAAGTGAGTGAAGGTTTTAACCATCACTTAAAATAGCACTTTAAAAAGTGCTATTTTTAACGCCGCTGGAAGATGGCACTTAAAAGTACAATGTCAGAGCTCCTACCATGAGAGCTCCCGGTTTAAGCCTCAATTATTGCTGTTAGGTTCGTTAGAGCATTGAACCAACTTACATGATAAGACACATTGTGTCTTATCTTTATTATGTTCAGCAGGCAAGTGGGTTCCCATAGATACTGGACTGAATCGGATGGTGAAATTCACGCCTACTGTAGGCGACCTACATGTACTGTACATGGACGTCGAGAAGGGGGCGTGGCCGAGCGCCGCATGTATATACACTTTTCACCAGAATTGATACTTAGTGATCAGAACTCAACGCAACTTGATATCATATTCACAACATGTTATGTTTGTGGATGAAAACGTACCGAAGTGCATCTGTACCGCCTATCGTCGGTCGCGGTTTGTATATAACTCTGTTTGTATTTGGTTATCTGAGTCGTAGGCGCTACGTCCGAGGTTACGTACGGCCTCACACTCCCGACCTACATCTAACAACTCCCACTGGTGGATCTCCTTGTGTTCGGGTCTAGCGATCGAACCTATAGGGATTGACACAAGGGACATACACTGGCCTCGGACGGAGCAGTCCGTCCGGAGCCGTCCACGTCTGGACACGCGAAGCTATGCACCTGGGCGTTCTGGCGTTCACCCGCCGGCTTATCTTCGGCATTCGAAGTCTACCAAACCGTGGCCGTAGATAGCGATTAGTACCGGCCGGCCGTTTATACTTGGCTACACTAAAGCAGAATAATTGTACCCCCAGTAACTTCGTCCAAAGCATCCAATTGGTTAAAACTAAGCGAGTGGAGCTGCGCGTATTCTCGGCGACAGAAGCAGCGGTGGACTCGACGGCTTGTTGATGGGCGGCAACGGTGGGCTTGTGTCGGCGTGGAGTCGACGGCGGACTTGACGGTGGGCGCAAGCTGGACGGGACGTGGTGGTGAGCGCTCGGCGGTGGACTGGTGATCGCGGATTTGGTGGTGAGCACCGACTCGGCGGTGGCCGTGCACTTGGTGGTGAGCGCCGGCTGGGCGGTCGGCGTGTACTTGGTGGTGAACGCGGGCTCGGCGGTGGAGTGTACTAGGTGGTGAGCGGTGGCGTGCACTTGGTGGTGAGCGCCGGCTCGGTGGTGGCCGTGCACGTGGTGGTGAGAGCGGGCTCGGTGGCGATCGGTACCAACTTGCCGTACGTTGACTAGATAGTGGATATGGTGACGCTGTATAAATGAGTATTGAGTGTTATGGATAAATGCTCAGCGAGCTGACGTGAATTTCTCCATGTAGTTTTATGCTAGTGTCACTCTACGGAAACATCAAGACTGAGCCGTACGGGTCGCTGAAAATCTGATGCGTAGTAGCAAGCGGAATGCAGTACGCTGCTGCTCTGTCAGCTCACTCCACGCCTTAACAACACCGGTAAGTTTCCCAGACCGGCGGCGCTTGCGTTGCACTCCCGTTGTGGCTTTGGTAAATCCATTCACTAACACTGCCTCGCATTGACTCGCCATGTTCTGCATTTTAGATATCCAGAGCATTCTCTCGGACTCTCGTGACGAAGGAGGAAGCGTCAGTATGCTGGCTAAATCTGCCACGTATCCTACAATCTCGACAGCGCGCAGGCAGTCTTTCTGGCTGAGATTCCCAGGCGTCTTTGGCAGCGAGCCAAGACCCTCCATGAAAACCTGAACCAGGAAGTAGGAGAGACGCTTACCCTTCAAGGTCGCCAAGCTCTTTGGCCATTCCTGTCCAATAGGTGGGGGGAACAGAGGGAGTGCTGCAGCTACAACTGCGCTATCGCTTGGTTCTGGAGCACTGCTACCGCCGCGCGTACTACACAAGCTGCACAGCGTTGCCGACACATCTGGTGGGCGGTCAAGACGGTTCAGAATCCGGTACATCATGCTCTCGAGGACCTCGTTGGCAGCGATCAGCTGCTGGTGTCCAAGTAGCAGTCGCTCAAGTGTGTCACCAAAGGTATGCATACCAACGAACTGTTCTGCTTGCTCCTCTGTGGTGAGGCTGTCTCTAACGTGCTGAACTGGAAGTAACAGGATATTTGCCATGACGAATCGTTTGCGGATCTTGCTGCCCCAGTCGGGAAGTTCCTCCTAGCACTGGTGGGGCTGTGGCAGCGTTGCGTGCACGCGCTGAATCTCTTGGTGCAGGATATGCTGCGGAGCTATCTCTAACGTATCTCGGTAGTACATCAAAAGCGTTGCGGTAAGACAGTCTGCGAAGCCTTTTGGGGTGATTTTTGCGAAGTGTAGAAGTCTTAGAGCCTGAGCAAACACACTGACCTTTGTGAATGTTTGATAGGACTCCTTGTCGAAACAGGCTAGCGTAGACGGATGACCAGCCTGCTTTGTATC
The DNA here is from genome assembly GCA_001314425.1 of Phytophthora pluvialis. Taxonomy (NCBI): domain Eukaryota; phylum Oomycota; class Peronosporomycetes; order Peronosporales; family Peronosporaceae; genus Phytophthora; species Phytophthora pluvialis. Next base: position 69,622 of record LGTU01000071.1, on the reverse strand, counting down.
TGTCCACCTTAGCAACGTTCTGGTCGCTCACGGATGTAGGCGATGTGTACTCCATCAACACCGCGAACCCGTCCATAGACCAGAGGCCGCGGTGAGCCAAGTCGTACAAGTTGACGCTGGGGTTTGAGCTGGCATATGCAGCACCACCTCGTCGAGCCGAGTGGGATTGGAGGTTTNACTTCAGCAATCGGTTGATGCATGCTGCGACGTGCGCGTCAGTATTGGTTTCTGTTACTTGCGAAAACACCCTCGGCGATGCGTTGTAGGGATCAACAACTAGTCGCGATGCCAGTGCATGAAATGGGTCGTCGCTCCAGCATATCGGAGAGCAAACAATTGAGATACTCTGCTGTTGTCGCACCTTAATGCTGTAGTGAAAGTACATTAGTCAACACAATTGTGAATTTTCAATCCGCCAAAGCTGTCAATACTCACCGAGTCACATCAATAAGGAAACAGTTGCCGTGCCAGTGCAAGTCCGAGAAATGTATCATACCTAAGTCGGAACTGCGGCCAATGGCGAGCCACTGCTTGTTCAGTAGAGTGCGATCGAATAGGGCTTTCTTGTCGTTCCTGAGAAAGAGTATGGTAGAAATTGAACGCAGATCTTCTATGGTCATTGGTGGCGCTTGCTCCTTCAGCTTCTTGTCCGTCGATATAGCGATCATGAGGTACTGTTTCTGCAGGTGACGCCGACAGCGCCGATACCATTCAGGATCTGTGCGAAACAGGCCTGTTTCTGTCGTCTCCTCTAGCTGTCTCGTGATAGAGCTCAGATAGCTCATAGAAGTCTGCCAATGGATGTCAGGATCTTTAAACAAGAAGGAAAGAAGCTTACCAAGCATCTCCTTTGTCACGTGCTCCGCACTCAGCTTCGCCAAACTTAAAGTTTGCAAACGTGCTTCTTCAGAAAGATGTTAAATTTTGCCCTGGCTGACGCGTCTTGCTTTCGGGAAGAAGCTCCGAGCTCACTCTCCATTAAGTCCACTATCGCATCGACATCTGCGTCGGCGCCGCCCTCCATCGTCGTACTGCTTCTACTTGTCGTTGAAGGCAAATTTACATTACGACACTTGGCTGTTACATTAATGTAGCTGTAATGTTGCACGAATGTAATCTGTTTACCTTCGTTGGCGAAGATAAGGAAATACCCTACTGTAACAGGATGATTATCCGCAGAAACCCAACGCGGTATTTTTTTTAACACTAGAAGTAGCTACTTCTATTATATATATATAATAAACACGTACTAGTATACTAAGGAAACTCCATTACTTTGTGAATTCAACATTTCGAATTGCGACGCTTTTGATCTAACGGTATCTTACAATTACACTCAAATTACTTCGAAGGTCGGAACAAAGGGCTTCATTCCTCAGTCACTCGCGAGCGAGGGCTAGAGGCTCGCTGACTCACACTATTCACATGCTCGCGCTCTTCGACGTCTTCATCTTCATCGGAGTATTCTCCTTCGTCGCCATCTTCAAGCTGGTCCAAGTCTTCATCATCGCTCACCTGGGTGATCATTTCGTGATCTGACTGCCCGTGTCTTCTATTGCGGAGGCAAGCAATAGTAACGCACACTGCGAGGATGCTGCTGACAGCAGCGATGACCAACGCCACCCACAGCCATGCAACACCGATGTGCACCTGGCTATTGTTTCCGCCGGTCTGGTCAAGAATGGAATACGAGTTATCTGTAGCAGATGCATCCAACGGCGAGTAGCAAAACGAAACCTCCAGGTCGGTGGCGTTCAAGCGCGCGTTCGCGATGCTTTGCTCTTTGTCGTTGAACTCGAGTCTGTTCACGAAGCGATGCAACATATCTGCAGCCACATCCGGTACATCCATAGGCACCATGTGCCCTGCGCCAGTGACCACCACGTAGGTCAGGTTGCCACCCTGCTGCGCAAATCCTGCGGGCTCCTTTCGGCCTTGCACTCGCCACGTGTACTTGTCAGCCTGTTGATAGGCATCCGAACCATTCCAGTTCAAGTTCAGCAGAAGCTTCTCCGTGCCGTAGTGGTTGCACATCATATCCCATTGTCCGTTGTAGAAGAGCATCCGCAGGCCGCTCTGAAGCAAGGACTCCACCTTGTCCAGGGTGCTCTTACCGTCGAACTTGGACAGCGCTTTGAAGACGCCATTGCTGCAGATGTCGAACCGGAAATTCTTGTCCTCATTGCCATGCACCGCTTTCCGCACTTCCAGCTTGTTCATGTACTTGATAATGTTGTCCTGGCCTGACGGGTACGCTCCAACGTTGTGCACGTACTGCCGTACGTCGTAGAAATTCAGATTGTTCCCTCCGTTGCCCGGCTTCACACTGCCCGTAATCGCGTCCATATTATCCAGGCAGCTTCTGGCATAATACGTCCCAGTATCCAACGCTGCCAAACACTCAGCGTACGAGGCCTTGAGCGATCTCACCTGGCCGAAAGTTAGCAGGCCAAGTCCATGAGAATAGTCACTGTACTCGTACTGGATCCTCGGGTGCACCCATCCATTGCCAATGCCAACGCCGTCCAGCTTGATCTTAATCTGGTTGTTCGGGTCACCGTTCTGCTTCAGAATATGCTCCGAGAACTCCGGAATCCAGCGACCCGCATGCGACTCGCCAAACATGTACACAGCTCTCGAGTGCTTCACTCCATCGCCTCCATCCGAAAGATACTCGGAGTGGCGCTGCAGGAACTTGGTCAAGAACTCGTAAAAGTCCTCCGCGATCGCCCCCTCGTCCGACCGATAGTCGTTGCCCCGGGTGTACGACATGCCCGTGCCCACTGGCTGGTCCACGAAGAGCAGGTTGGCGACCTCGTGCCAGCTGTGCTCGTTCTTGCCAATGGTCGAGTCGTCCTCCAGCTTGAAAGGTGAATTGCCCAGGAACAGACCCTGCATACTGGAGCACCCAGGACCGCCATTCAACCTGAAAATAAAAACAGATACATAGGTCAGCGATAAAGCAAAGTGTCACCACGATGTGCCAATGGACGGTACCAGACGACGAGCGGCGCCTTGTCCGGGTCCTGAGCCGCTTGGAAATGCCAGTAGAAGAGGCGGTTCTTGTCGCTGTCGTGGAGTGCGATGCGGCCCGCGTGCTGTGTCACTTTGGCCGTCGGGTCCAGTCCGGGCAGGTTCTGGACGAGGTCCCCCTCCTTCGTCTTCTGCTTCGGCTTGGTGGACTCCGTCTCCGAGGCGAGGACGCGTTCCGGCGCTTCGTCCTCCTGTGCTGCAAGCTCCTGCACGCGCTGGCTGGTGGGGTGCAGGCGCTGCGCAGCCGCCAGGCCGCCCGCCAAGGTGGCCGCAAGTGCGGCGCCGCGCGTCATTTCGGAAAGTCTCAAGTGAGGATAAGAGTCTTAAGATCATAAGAGCCACTGGTCGTGTTTAAAAACGTGCTTAAATGAGCACGCATCGGGCATTACATGTATAAGCAGACCACTTCGGTGAAGTATGCTGACCTTTAGTATAAATGACTTTAAAGCTGCAATTTCGTCTGCTATTATAGCATACTTACTGGGTGGTCACCGCCGTTGCGGCCTCTTGTTCGCCAGCTTTCCGCCGGACCTCTTTTTTCTTCTTGATGATCTCGCGATAGAGGCGGTCGCGGTAATCGGCGGCGGAATACTTGGTGTTATCGTCCACGACGATCTGCAGAGGAGCAGGAGCACTGGGCTCGTCCTTTTCGTTGTGGAACTGGGCCACGTACGGATGCTTCAGTGCGTCGATGACCGAGATCCGCTTGGACGGATCGAACTAGCAGCACACAGCAAACGGCTTAGAGCTAGAGCAGAGTCAAATTAATAGCAATGATCAACGTTGTAGACGTACCCAAAAGCATTGCTTGATGAGGTCGAGCGCTTCTGGTGACGCCTTCGGGAAGAGCTCCTCCAACGACTTCTGCTTCGGAGTTGGTAGACTCTCCAGCATCGTGTTGGCGAACGGGGACTTGATACTCTCAATATCATCTTGCGACGGTGGTCCAGTGACGTCCAGGATACGCTCGAGCTGGTTCATTGTAGAGGTTCCCGGGAAGGCAGGCCGACCGGTGGCCATTTCGGCCACGATGCAGCCGACAGCCCACATGTCCACCGACTTGGCGTACCTTGTGGAGCCCAGCAGAATCTCTGGAGCACGGTACCATCGTGTTGCGACGTAATCGGTGAGAACCGGGTTGGGTCCGCTGATCTCGGCCACGGAACGGCAAAGTCCAAAGTCGCACAGCTTCGTGTGGCAATCCGAGTTTAGGAGAAGGTTGCTTGGCTTGATGTCACGGTGCAGCAGCTCTGCCGTATGCATGTACTTGAGCGACTTCAACAACTGGTAGATGATATACTTCTTGTGGATCTCCTCTAAGATGTTGGCTCGTATGACAGCATGCAAGTCCGTTTCTACGAACCACAAAAATACAGTATGACGGTCAAAGCTAGGATCAACAGGTACCGCAGTAAGATCATCTCGCACAGCTCACGCACCCATGAAGTCGAAGACGAGATAAATATCCCGGTCGTTGTCAGCCTTCACAACGTTCAGCAATCGAATTATGTTGCTGTGCCCATTCAGCTCCTGCAGGTACATGACTTCGCGAAACGTGCGCTGCGCGTCCGTAGCATTCCGAAAGGCGTCAAAGCACTTCTTCAGCGCCACCACTTGCCGATTGTTCTTGTCGATGGCCTTCCACACGATGCCGTAGGCCTGCATAAAGCACCACAATCCTTTGACGTTAACACCGGAGACTTATTCTTTTGGGAAGCCTAGCACACTTACGCCTTTGCCCAGCTTCTGCAGCAGCTCGTACTTGCGCAGCACGTGCTTCTCAACTTCTTCACCCATGGCTGGTACGGTGATGCTGATCTACAACCACGAGCGGGGAGGGTGCAAGAACCACCGAAAGTCAGGAGATGCCCGCCGCTCTGGAATCTCTTGAGAAGACCAAGCAACGGCAAACCGAAACCAAATTTGGCCGAGCACATCGTCAGGAAGTTACCGGCACGCGGGTGAAGGAGAGCAAGCAGGTATTTTTACTCAGCATCGTCGTCTGTTCTGGCCTGTTGCGAACTTCAAGGACAGCTTTCACACGCCACCACGGCTCATACCAAGCTCCGGCAGGATCAGATCGCATGGGATGCGGCTAGCTACATGTAGCTCAATAACCCCCACAGAAAGGTACAACAGAAATCCAACACGTCATCAGCCAAAACCCCATCGGTATTTCTGTCAGCGAGAGCAAGCCAGCACTGCTGACCACCACAAGAAGCTCGACATACGAACTACAAAGCACGAGGAGTGTTCGCGCAGCTTGCCAGCCAGCAAGCCTGAGGGCGCTCGCTCGCTCAAGTGTATGATATTTAGCCGTAAATGTCATCGTTGTCGTCGCCCTGGCCTCCTGCGTCACCGGCGGCGCCTCCGCCAAAGCTGTCTCCGCTATCCATGAGGAAGTTTGCCGCCAACGCCTCGTTCTTATCACAAGCAAGATATGCTTGAATCACATCCGTGCGCTCGAATCCCATCTCGCACAGGCGGTCGACGGCCGCCGCTTCCTCCTCGGTCAGCATGATACGATTGCCGCCAGCACCAGCACCAGCGCCGGCACCTCCACCCAGTCCTTCAAGGCCTCCGCCGCCCATGGACGCCATCATCTGCTCCATTGCTCCAGGGGGCAGGTTGCTAAGCATCTGAGAAAGTCCACGAAGCTGCTCGGGGGTCATTCCCATTTGTGCAGCCATCTGCGTCTGCTGCTCTGGTGTGAGCGAGTCCACCAACTGCTGAATCTGTTGCGGGGTCGGCATGGCACCGGCACCGCCCATGCCCAAGTCGAACGGTGCTGCGCCAGCGCCAGCACCAGCACTAGGAGCTGATCCGGCCTCGCGGGTGCCAATCGGCTCATTCAGCATCTGCACGAAGCGGTCCTGGTTCTGGTGGATCAGACGCAGCAGCTCGGGGCTCTGGGCGCCGATCTGCTGAAGCACCGCCGGCAGGGCCGCCGGGTTGGACTGCACGAGCTGACGCAGCGCGTCGAACTGCGGGTGGTTACGAAGAGCCTCCAGCGTGTTGGCCGTCTCGTCACCGCCAGCGGCAGCACCCGCAGCAGCTTCAGCCGACGAAGCAGCCATCTGCGGAGGCGCCGCAGCCTGCTCGGGGATGCCGGTCATCAGGTACTCCACGGCGCGCTCGGGGTTGTTGAACGCGGCACGTAGAGCGCTGCGCACCTGGTCCTCAGGGAAGCCCATGTCCACGAGCTGCTGCACCGTGGCGCTCATCTGCTCACCAGCCACCACGCCGCTGCCTTCCCCCGACGAGGGGCTGGCCGCAGTCGTGGCCGGGGCCGCCGACGGGGTCGACACGGCCGGGGCACTGGCCGAAGAGCTGCTGGACGCCGCCGACGTGTTGGGGGCGGCCGGAGCGGCAGACGCAGCCGCCGCAGCGGGATTAGACGCCGGAGCTGCAGCGGGGGCGGCGGCCGAGGGCTTGGTCGCCTTGGGCTTCGTGACCATCACGACGAGGAAGTCGTTCTCCTTGACGTTGTACTCGGCCAGCGTGCTGTCGTCCTTGAGCACTTTGCCCGAGTGGATGAGCTTCTGCTGCGTCACGGGAAACTTCTGCAGCTCCTCGATCTTCTGTTTCACGGCGGAAACCTGCGACAAAGAGCAAGATACGGGTCAGCGGCGCCTTCTTCCCGACTCGAGTCGAGGATCCTTTTCCTCTCGCTGTCGGACGCGTCCGAGAGCTGGCGTTGCATGGACGGATGCGGGGGAAAGAGCAGGAGGCGATGCTGCGTCTGCTTACCGCGTCCGTGAGCTCTGCGTCTAGGGAGAAGGCGACGCCCTGCAGCGTCTTGACCGTCAGCTTCATCGTCGTTTGCTGTGCTTGTTCTTTCTCGCTCAATGGCGCGGGGAGAAAAGATTTTCAAGTTTATCCTACAGTTTAGCAAGGGCGAGGTCTAGATTAACGTATATAGATTCACACCGGCGTCTAATCTGGACGCCTTCGTCTCATCATTACCTTCAATGTATAACTGCCAAAGTCATTCTTGAACTTGCCGCGCAGTGGACACGACGCCTTCCTGCTCGCCACGATGCTTCGCTCGCTCCTGTCGCTGCCCCGCACCTCCTTCCTGACCCACGGGGTGCGTAGCTTCCGCTCAAAGAGCGGTCTTTTAACCCGCGGCCACTCGTTCTGACGCACCAGTTGCCGTTGATGTGTCACAATTCCGCAGGTCCGTCCCGCCGTCGCCCGCGCGCCGCTCGCTGCCTCGCTGCTGCGGAACGGAGCGCGGTGCTTCAGCGCCCTGCACGAGGACAACAAGACGTCCATCCTGCTGCAGGTGGGGGACGGCCCCGGCGCGCTGCAGGAGACGCTCAAGTTCTTCTGGAAGCACGACATCAACATGACGCGCATCGAGTCGCGCCCCGCCAAGGGCCACAACATGAATTACAGCTTCTACGTCGACTTCGAGGGCAAGAGCGGCCAGCCCGAGGTGGACGACCTCATGGCTGACCTCAAGAAGAACTGTCTGGACGTCATGGTGCTCCACGACAAGAAGGGTGAGCGGCTGGCAGTCGTGCCGCGTTGATGACTTCAGCAGACTTGAACTAACCGTACTGTACTTGTCGGCAACAATGTGGACAGTGCCGTGGTTCCCGCGCAAGATCAACGAGCTGGACCGCTCAGTGGCCAACATCCTGGACGCCGGAACGGATCTGGAGTCGGACCACCCGGGCTTCAGTGTACGTGCCGCGACCACCGAAACAGCGTTGTGTCTGTTTGTGCTGATAACGGTTGTGTGTGCAGGACCAAGAGTACCGCAAGCGCCGCAACCTGTTCGCGAAGATCGCCCAGAGCTACCGCCAGGGCGACCCGATCCCCCGTATGGACTACACTCAAGATGAGGTGCGGCGTAGCTACTAGCCATTGTGATCTGAGCTGTGGCCTTACCTTCTGCGTCATACGTGGCCGCTGCAGATCAAAACATGGGGAGTCATCTATAACCGCATGAAGGAGATGTGGAAGCAGCACGCGTGCGACGAGTTCAACTACATTATCCCGCTGCTCGAGAGCAACTGTGGCTATGCTGAGGACAACATCCCGCAACAGCAGGACATCTCGAACTTCCTGAAGGAGTGCACGGGTTTCACGCTGCGTCCGGTGGGCGGTCTCCTGTCATCGCGCGACTTCCTGAACGGACTTGCGTTCCGCGTGTTCTTCTCAACGCAGGTGAGTTCAGCTATGATAAATGTTACACGAGCCCCACGATAGCAGCTTGACGACGATGTTTTTGTCGTTTGTAGTACATTCGCCACCACTCGATGCCGCTGTATACGCCGGAGCCTGACATTTGCCACGAGCTGATGGGTCATGCACCGATGTTTGCTGTGCGTAACGAGCCCCAGACTGCCCTATAGTTGTGAGAGTTATCTGACGCACACCATTCCAACAGGACCCCGATTTTGCGGACTTTTCGCACGAGGTTGGCCTTGCCTCTCTCGGAGCATCAGACGAAGAGATTGAGCGCCTTGCTACGGTACGCAATGTGCTTGCAAACTACCTACCCAACGAGCCATGTGATGATTTTTTAATGGTTTATTTGTGTAAATAGTGCTACTGGTTTTCGGTGGAGTTCGGAATCACGAAGCAGCGAGGTGAGTACAAGGCCTACGGAGCTGGACTGCTTTCGAGCTTCGGAGAGATGGAGTACGCCTGCGCAGCCAACCGCCCTGCGGGTAGTGATATGCCGGAGTACCGTCCTTGGGATCCGTTCTCGGCCTGCAAGCAGAAATACCCCATTACGACCTACCAGCCCGTTTACTACGTGGCTGACAGCTTGGTAAGGATACACAATTCAGGCCTGCAGCAGAGGACTGCTAATTCACTGATGCGCATGTTTTTGCCTTGCACTACAGTTCGACGCGAAGGAGAAGATGCGTGGCTTCTGTGAGGACCTGAAGAAGCCATTCCAAGCTCGTTACGAACCGTACTCTCAGACGGTGTTGATCGACCGTGCAGTTCAACGTCAGGAACTCGAACGCACTGGTTAAACCAATTCAACCACTTTTAGGCCTTGTAATACCCCATAGCACTGCTTGGCTAATTTACTTCAACTACTTATGACTTGCCTATTTTTGAAGTGCCAGGGTATTAATATATTGACTGGAGGACGAGTTCGGCCACGGCCATTTTTCCTTACGATGTTGTTTTGAAATTCTGTTCGCGAAGCACGATGTTCTCACCAAGAGGCGGCGAGTATGGTCCTGATGGGAAGAAGTTTGATCCTACTACAGGGCAATGGATGCGTGAAGTGAGTTGGCTTTGGGTGTGTGTGTGACTAGAAGGTCATCTGCTAACGGGGTTGAGTCGATGAACAGGCCATGGAGAGCCGAGTTGCCATTGAAGAGTTGAAAGCTCAGAATGACAAGCTTCTGCACGATGTCTACGGCCTGGTACGTGGGAAATGCCGTTGAGCTCAATGCAATTGGCACTGACAAAGTCGTGCGACTAGAATTCCAAGATGAACTTGATGTACGAGTGTTGTGCCGACCTGGGCGTCGTGGATCGCCTGGGGGGCTTGATGCAGCGCAAGTTGCGCGAGTTTCAAGCGACTCAAGTGGCACGCAATGCACCAACTCCCGCCAATGTATCCGTTGCACCAGTCCACCCCATGGGAAGTCCCCCTCGTGCTGCCAGGAAAAACGACTTGGGCTCGAGTGATGAAGGGTTCATCTGCGGCTCGAGCAATTTTCAAGACGTCGCAGCATACTCCAGCAGCTACAGAGGCCAGGTATCACGTGGTAACTTCCACCGTGTGCGGGTGCTCGAAGCCGAGGAAGCGAAGTTGCGGGACCAACTCGACATCTTCGGCGTTCCGAAGCTGCCGCTACAGAAGGCCGCAAGCAATTCGCCAACAACAAGGTAGGAAGCAAGCACGAAATCGTGTGCACGTTCCGTGGCTGGGCTAACTTTTCGAGCGACTGCAGAACTGGGGATACGATTGATAAGCTGCTGATGTCAGCAGAGGCGACAAACTCGCCCATGAAAAGCGGCAGACAAGATAGTCAACGTTTGTTCGGATCTGGGCCACGGAGCTATGACGGAGATGTTGTTGGATCCAGCAGAGCTCAGGGTAGGTCGGCGGCAAGCACAGCCAACTGATTCTTTTCTAGAAACTGCACTAACAGCACACATCGACAGGTTACAGCTAGGGACAGCCACTTACTTCAACACGAACATTTCAACAGTCGAGTTTGTATTCCGTACACATTATTCATTGTTCTTACTCGGCCAATTCCTCTTCGTCCTGCGCCATCTGCAGAGCTGCATCGATAATTTCCTGGATCGAGCCGTATCCTCCGAGCGCTTGCTCGTCCACGTCCTGGCCAGCCTGGCTGTAGACGCGAGTCTGCCCCTGCTGCACTTCGTCGCCCATCAAGTGGGCAGCATCGTCACCACTAGAGCTCGACGTGGCGCTATCGCCGTCCGTGTCGCGAGCCTTGCACAGGATGTAGGCAGACAGCACGGCACCGAAGAAGGGCGTACCGAGCAGCTCGTCCATCGGAAGGTTGTCGCCCTTGTTGTCAGCCAGAAGCACACGGAAGCGCAGGTGTCCCGGCGCTAAGTTCTCGTAAATGCTACACCAAGTTTCATCGCGCAGCATCTTAGGCGCGTAAATGACACGACGAGCTGTCTCGGGGTCCTTCATCTTAGCAGCGAAAGAGAGCGGGAACGAGCGCGGCGCGTTAATAAATATTTTGTGGTGCGCGTTCAGCGTGTACTCGTCGTTGTCCAGCAGGGCGGAAGTCGGCGAGGCCGCAGTCTTCGACGCATCCTGCAAAACCGGAGGGGGGAGGTCAGTGCACATGTAGCGGGCGACAATGTCGTGGATACTACGCGCCAGTACGGCACGCGTCTCCTTCAGACGCGTCCACTCGTCGGCATCCATAACATAGAACTGGAGCTTCTTCCAATGTTGAGTCAGGTGTTGTACATCCGCCGCAGCCGTGTGGGCCGTAGCTGCATCCACAACCAGTACAACCGCCACCAGCAGCGCAAACAGCCACCCAAACAAGCTCGAAGGCACAACACGGACCAGCACACCAAGTGCTAGGCAGCCCAGAAATGCTTTGACCGCCGCAGCACCCAAAGGCAGTGACCTGTTGTGCGACTTACGCGGCGGGAAGCGGTAAATGAGGTCGCGTGCACTCGCCAAGAACAGGCGACCCGGCAGCTTGAAGACAAAACGCAGCGCAGCCGCCAGAAGCCACACAAAGTGTAGCGGGTGCTTCGGCAAATCCTCGACGGCTAGCAGCACGCTGGCCGAGTTGATATCCTCATCGCGGAGCTTCCAGTGCTTGAGCGTTGCGCAATAGGCCATCATATTGCGTTTCAGTTCGTGCATCGCGGGATGATTCGAGGTGCGGAAGTGGATCTGCATGATCTCCTCGTTCATCGAGGCGCGCTGTCTTCGGGAGAAGCAGTCGTCGCGCACGACCTTGGCGCAGTACACGTGCAGCGTGCGTGTCAAGCGCAGCATTTCGATCTGCGCAACAGACGGGGGCGGGGGCATGGTCAGCGACGCGCGCAGCCGCGCGCTGAAGTGCTGGGTGAACTCGGTCGGATCCTCTCCAAAGATCGCCACCTCGCGCTCCTCGAGCAGCACGGGGGCGCCGTAGCGGATGCCTGCGTACCGTCGCACGTCCAGGAAGCTGGCGGCCGAGCAGTAGTGCACGGTGACGGGTACAACAAGCGCGCGGCTGTAGGAGGCCGTGCGCAAAGCGCTGGCGATCTGGAACACGACGCGGTTGAGCGCGGCCTTGCCCGGATTGCCGGGCGTGGGGGCGAAGTCCACGAGCACGCCCATCTTGTAGTCCGTTTCGTCGGTGTTGACGCCGTCCAGCTGCGCCTCGTCGATGAGGTTGGCGCGCAGCTCCATCTCCTTGCGCACGGCGGCCAGCACGCGCGTCACTTCGGGAGCGTCGGCGGCGTCCGGGACCGTGGCCACGAGCGGCGTGACGTAGTCCTCCACGAGCGCCCTCTCCACGACGGCCGGCACGCGGCGGCGCCAGGCGGGCGAGCGGTCGATGAGGTAGACGACGGGCATGAACTCGTGCTTCTCGCTCTCGCGGCTGATGACCTTGAACTCCATCACGCGCGGGAACACGGCGCGCGCCAGCGAGGAGCGCAGGCTGCGGCTGCGCCGTCGCGGCAGCGCGCGCTTGGGCGGCGACGGCCACAGGGCTTCGAGGGTCAGCGGCGGGTGCATCTGCAGTGGGCGGGGGGGCGGCTATGCGTGCGTACAATGCGCGTGCGGCTCGAGTGAAAGTGTTGAAATGGCTTCTGCTGGCCCCGTTGAGGTCGAGGGGACAGAAAAAGGAGCCCTTGAAGGAGTGCGCGTGACGACACGGCATCGATGCCAACGCTGATTGGCTGAAAAGCGCAGCACACCACATAGTACCTGTCAGGTACACGCAGTTTCGTCGACGAGCGGGAGTGCCGGCTTCGGGCTCAGCGCGCCGCACCGAGACGGTTCAATGGAGGCGGCTCCCAGAAATGATGGCTCCACACGCTCGTCCGCGGCAGTGACGAACCACCGCGGTACTGGTATCCCGACAGGCAGCGATGGTTTGTTTTTGCACCGCTTCCTTCCGTCGCTGACACGCGCGCGTGGCGAGTGTTTGCTGCTGCTATTAGCTCAACGTTGCAGAATTATTAACCATGTGTCCCCATAAGTTGCCTTTTGCAATGTTCTAGTCATTTATTACAAGTACGTGATTTTAGGGCTGTTGCGTTGTTTTGCATGGACATCTGCGCACGAACTCCATCGTCGAGGAAAGCAACCAAGCGTTGACGCGTGCTCGTTGCCATTGCCTGTGCGGAGTCATTACACACATGTGAATGAGTGTGCTGATCGCGGAAAACCTTCTTGGTTCAAGTAGTTGAAGTGAGAGACTACCGGGGGGTCTACCATCCAAATCGAACAGACAGCAAGCGGGATATACAGTATTGCAGAAGAGGTTAGTCTCCACCGACACAGAACTCCCACAAACAAGCCTGCATGGAAATGCATACGCACTTTTCTCAGAGGCACACCATGCGCGATATACCAGCTATGCCAACACTTCGTACTTCTCAATCGAGTTCCCCGGCATACTTGGGCTCCGCAGAGTCGCGATGTTGGTTTTCTCGTGGCTGAGACCCAAGTTAATTAAGTAAGCTGTCTGTACGGGACAATGACGCCAAGTAGATCAGTCTACAACGATGCTCCCATACGGCGACATCACTAATAGGCTCGTACCTTGCTCTCCAGTGCCTCTGTCGAAATGTTCGCCAGCTGAGTATTACTCCACAATAAGTACTTAAGTACAATGCCAAGCAGCCACGAAATCAGTTTTTCTGATATCAGCATTACCCACCGATACAAAGCGAGAAATGGCCCGCATTGCCGGCCCCTCGCTAATTCCTCGACCCGTCAAGAACCTCATCGCTGGCACTGTGGAAAGCGAGCCCGGAAAATGCAAATACTTGTGCTGCGAGACGAGTAATGTGCCACCAAAAAGTTCTGGTCCAGAACGTAAAGATATTTTGCAACCAGTTTCTTTCATTTTCTTATTGTGGACACCACGCGGTGCTTACAATGAATGAATGCAGCCAACTAGGGAGGAGGGACCTGTGTCACTTATGCGCTGCCGCTCTCACTGCCCTCGACCTCATCCAAGAAACGTTCATCGGCAGCACTCTCGCTCCCCTCTGCCTCAGCGCTCTCGCTACCTTCAACCTCTACGAGGAAGCGCTCGCCTTCCACACTGTCACTGCCTTCATCCTCAGCACTCTCGCTACCTTCCACTTCAACGAGGAAGCGCTCACCGTCGGTGCTCTCGCTGCCCTCGACACTCTCGCTGCCTTCAACGTCGACCACAGTCAGGAAGCGCTCAACACCAGTAGCACTGTCACTGCCCTCAGCGTCGGCACTGTCGCTGCCTTCCACCGCAGTCAGGAAACGATCGCCCTCCACACTGGCGCTGCCTTCATCTTCAGCACTCTCGCTTCCCTCAACCTCATGAAGGAATCGCTCGCCGTCGGTGCTGTCGCTGGACTCGGCCTCTGCACTCTCGCTTCCCTCCACTTCAACAAGGAAGCGTTCACCCGCAAGACTGTCGCTTCCCTCGTCGGTCTTGGCGCTCTCGCTGCCTCCAACCTCCACGAGGAAACGTTCACCGTCGAAACTCTCGCTGGCATCAGCTTCAGCACTTTCGCTACCCTCCACTTCGAAGAGGAAGCGCTCACCCTCAGCGCTGTCGCTGGTACTAGCGTCGAAGCTGGCATCAAAGCTGTCGACCGAACGAAGACTGGCAGCATTCGCAGTGTCGAAAGTGTTAAGTGCCACGGCAACCGCGGCGGCGAAACTGAGGATAATGTTCAACTTGGTCATGGTTGGTGGTGGTATTGGGAGGGGGTTGGTGGCTTGGGGGGCGATGGCGAATTTGGAAATGACAGAACGAGCGAGTTGCTTGGAGCTTGATGGGGCCCTCTGTCTGTGGGTTTGCTCACGGTCGCAGGCGCAAATGAGACACGCGACGGAGACAGTCCGTTTCTTAGCTGTCTGCCATTGTTCTAAACGTCAAGAATGCTTTGGTCCTATCTAGTGCAGCAAATAGCGCGGAAACGGTCGTATGTGGAAGCCATAAGCTCCACAATGGCATCGCACATGCGATCGCATGGGCACCACCAGCAGCAGTGCAAATAGATGCCATCGCTCTCCTATTTCTGGTAGCACGTCGCAGCAAGTGTGAGCATGGTATCGCGATCTAAGTGAAGCAACTCAGCAATTGTACTGAATTGTCAACTTAACAATAAATGCAGCTGCTCATATCTTTCATAGAATGTCACTGCATCCGATTTTGCTATAGAAGCGACATCGAGCACGTTGAAGGGTTTCAACAAGCCACTTATCTGGCATTCCCTTGATTTGCCGCCATGCTGCGGCTTTGGAGGCTCGGGCTTCGCAGCGGCCCCGGTCAAGCCACAGGAGGCAGTGTCTGTGGTCCGGAGCTAATAAGGGATTGGACAGTGCTGTTGGGGGGAGGGGTATCGTTTGTTTCCGGGGGAGCAAAAAGTCTGGTGGGAAGCTGGCTGACTACAGTAAATTCTCGACGGCGATACGTTGGTGTTTGCGGCATGGATCTTGTTGACTGAATTCTGAATTGTGTTGGCTACGGTAATGACGCAGATTGCTTTCTTCAGTAAAATGGATCTGGCCACGACAAAAGCAACCCCATAGTTATGCTTGGCAAAGACATTGATAAATACGATGTCGTGGCGAGTTGATACATTATTGCCGCAGAAACGAGTACGTTCGTACTTCGGATGTGGTGGATCCTAGATTGTAGAGACAAACCTTATTCTGGCACTAAAGCTTCCGTTTTATTCAGCGTGTGCCCACAAGTGCTGTCGTTCAGCACCGAGGAAACTTGGACCCAAAAGTCGACTCCCTCAGAGAGATCGGGTGTAGCGACAAGTACATCACTTGCATCGTGAACGACTCCCTTCGTCCGCGCTTCAAGTTCCTAAAAGCGAAGGGCGTTGATGTACGTGCAGAGGTCTGGTGGATTTTGAACTCGGATCGCGTTTTCATGAAAAGTATCCCGACTTGTTTCTGGTGGAATGCAAGGCCCATCAAAAGAAGTATGCAAGCTTCGTGTAGTTTCTTGTTGCTTGAAATCGCTCATCGAGCATGGCGAGTACGTTGCAACGGACAGCCATGAGGAAAAGCACAGGTAGACAGTGTTGAGTTCGCGGGAACGAGCATGACACGCAAAGTCCGATCGAAATAGCCACATTCCAAGTTAACTGTAAAACGCTCTCATCACTCAAAAATGCGTCTATTTTCTGTCCCAAATTTCAATTCGCGCCCATTTTGTCACCGACCAAAAAGCCCAAGAGCTCCCGATGACCCGCCGCGGCATTTTCCTGCTCTTCGAGGGCGTGGATCGCTGTGGCAAGACGACGCAGACCAAACTGCTGCACGAAGCGCTCAATGCCTCGTCCGAGTCTCCGTGTTCCACGCTGCTGCACTTTCCCGACCGCAGCACGGCCATCGGCCAGAGCATCCACTCGTACCTGACGAGCTCCGAGGCCATGGACGACCACGCCATCCACTTGCTCTTCTCGGCCAACCGCTGGGAGGCGGCCAGCAAGATCGAATCGCTCTTGGCCAGCGGCCAGCACATCGTCATGGACCGCTACTCGTTCAGCGGCGTGGCCTTCTCCGCCGCCAAGAGCGGCATGTCGCTCGACTGGTGCTGGGCGCCCGAGATGGGCCTCCCCAAGCCCGACGCCGTCCTCTTCCTGGACGTCCCCGTGACGCAGGCGTCCACCCGCGCCGACTTTGGCCAGGAGCGGTACGAGACCACGGCCTTCCAGGAGAAGGTGTACACGAACTTCTACGACATCATGGAGAGGACCACGCCCAAGTGGCACGTCGTGGACGCCACGGGCTCGATTGAACAGGTGCACGAGAAAGTGATGGCGATTGCCAAAGAGACAATTGCGAAATTTGCAGAGTCGCCTTTGAGCCACTTTGAGAAATTGTGACGAGAGAGAGAGGGGAGATAAAGAGAAATTGGTACGAGAATTTGTTGGTATTTTCGAAGTTTTTGTTGTTGTTGCCGGTAAATTGTTGTTGTTGTTTGCTGGGTCATGCAAGAGCTTCAGTACAGTTGGCGGGTGTGCCGTCGGGTGGACGAGCAGAAGCTTTTGGACGGGATGGAACGCTGTGAAGACTTGAAGTGTTCGCGTTCGCCGTGGAAGAGCTGGCTGTGGGTGTTTGATGGAGGAACTTGTGCATGAGTGCGAAGTCGGCGCGTAAACTCGTGCCGTCGGTACTGCGATGGTATCGTCGACTACCTGTGCTGCCTTGTGTCAATGGCCGACGTTTGAGTTGGGCTGTGGTTGTTGCTGCAGTTGGCGATTGCTGTGGTTCCTGGGTTCGACTGGAGAGGCAAGTGCTGACAGGGATACTGGCGACATGCGAGTCCGCGCGGTGTTTGTCTCGATCTCTTGTTCCTAGCAGCGATAAACGGCCAAGACTGATCTTGCCGATGTTGATGTGAGTGGAGTCATTGGCTGCCGAGCTCGTGATGTCATCGGGGAGGTCACCTTTCCCCACTCGTCGGAAGCGCTCTCCTTCCAGCCACATCTGCGACTGCATTCGACCAAGAAAAAGTTCCCACGCCATGGGGATTTTTGCAGGACGACAGAGTTGCAGCCAGCCAATTGCTTCCTGAGATGTGAAATTCGAGTGCTTCATGAGGTAGCAACCGATGCACGTAGCAGCCGACGCGCAGCCAGAACCATTCGAGCCATTGACTGCGATCAGTCCGTCTGTGCCTTCGCAAGCTTCCAAGAATCTATTCACTAGCACTTCGTCTGACGGAGGAAGTTTGTCATTGAGTGGAGGCATCGATGGAGAAACGGATATCGATGATGATATGTCCAGCGTTTCCAATCCGCGTGATGCAAAAGTGCTGGCGTCGCTGTGCATCTTGCTCAACGTGACCACAAGCGAAACTCTTCGACGCTTCAGTGTTGAAATTGTGTCCTCAAGCTCTGCGGACTCGTCATCTGGCTTGGATTCAGTCTGTCTTCGCCCGCTTTCAGCGCCCGCTTGCCTGCCGTATACAACAAAGCGCTGCGATATTGTCCAGAGATTTGGTTCGTCGTCGCTGTGTTCTCTGAGTGCATCCCAAGCTGAGCCTGAAGTGCTGTTCGCTGGATTTACAGGGCCCAGCAGCTCCTTCTCCAGACCTTTCGCAATTCCGGCAAGTGATACCAGAAGATTCGGTGGGTCAAATGAAGCGGACGATGACAAGAAGGACGAGAAAAGGTAGGGTAGGTGCTCGAATGGAGCCAACGCTTCACGTGGTGGCAACTGAAGGTACAGCAGTCGCCACCTGCATATGAGGTGAATAGCTTGGATTTCTTCGCGAAGATGCCGCCTCCGCAGGAAAAAATAGTGCATATTTCCGGGCCCAGACCCTGCGGGATGTCGGAGTGCGGCGGGGTCTTCGACATCAAGTGGGGGTGTGGCTGCGCTCAAGATGCTCGTCAGAAACGAATTGAATCGGATTGTCTGTTGGATTCCAAGCACGAATTCGCTGCTGCTTGGAAGTTGCTCCTGAAGAGATACAAACTGAATGCCTGGTGTCCTTGGGAAGAGAAGTCGTTCTGAGGTTGGTATCGGATTGGAATTGTCGTCCTCTGTGCGATGAATGGAGCAGGTCGGTCGCTCCCGAACCACCACGAGATAGAATCGACGCGGGAGAAACTCGATGGGGGCAGGTAAGAGACCTGACCGACGCCCCATAGCGCCTGCTGAAACCCTTGAAAGGCGAAGAACTACCTGCGCTGTGGCAATTTAGAGCAATCGCTGCAGCATGAAGCTGGCAATGTCAATGAGCCCAATTCAGCTCGGAAGAGACAGGTTGAAGGCTTCAGCTAATGCTGTCGGTTGCCCTAAAAATACTGAAGCGCTTGCACGCTCTAAAACGGAATCTGGAAATGCTCACGCTCGTCGGAGGTGGAGAAGAGTGAGACGCTTATAATGTCGAGCTTGGCACCATTGCTGGCCCCGCTTTCGAAGAAAAAACGGGGGAAATCCAACAAGTACCACGCCGTGGATCAAACCAACGATGGCATGAGTGCTTCTGGTTCACTGGGAAAAGCCCGTTCACATAAGAAGAAGAGTAAGAACGAAGCTGGTAGCGGTGACAACTTCAGAAAGGACCCAAAGCTTTGCCGTCAGTACGAAGAAGCCTTGCGACGACGTGACTTTCGACAGGTTCTGTGGATGGTCACGAACGGCGATATTTCTGCCAACTACGAGACGAAAACTGGTGATACGGCGCTTCTTGCTGCCGTTTCTGCGAAGAATCTGGATGCTCTCGCGATTTTAATGACAAGGTACGTCTGGTAGCGTTTGCTTCTTGGTTGAGATCAATAAAATGATGATACTTGTTGATGCAGCGGAGTTTCCATCGATACGTCCAACCGAAATGGGTACACACCGCTGATGAAGGCAATTGCCGTAGCTGTGCCGCAACGCAGACTTGTTCCCAATCGAAAACCTGTTTCGGATGCCCCTACGTTGTTATCGAACAACAACGTTGAGGAGCTTGAGCACCCAAGAGCTTCTGTAGACGACCTTACTACCGGCATTTACGAAAATGATATTGTCGCGAGTGTCCTCGAATATGAACCGAATTTAATTCAAACGGATCAATCCGGGAGAACCGCCTTCGACTGGGCTAAGCTCACGGGCAATGCGCAAGCGCTTGAATGGCTGGAGAAACGACAGCGTGAGAAGTCCATAAAGCACCAAAGTCTCGCCAGTCGTGAGGAGCGAGTGGCGCAATGCGAAGAGTTGTTAAATCGACACGAAAAGACTATTCAGAGCATTGAAAGCTTGATCGCACCTCAGTTCTTCAATGAAAATGAGCTGGTGAGGTTCCTGAAGGCATCGACGATAACATCGGCCGAATTTACCACAGCTCTAAACGATCTCAGGGCGATGGAAAATACGCCGCGGCCTCTTCCGTTCCGCTCCCAATTCTTTGTCAACGTCGAAACACGAGGGGGGTGGACGCCGTTGGCGAAATGTGCAGCTTTCGGCTATGTCGCTGGCGTGCAGGAGCTGCTAGCAATGGGCGCAGACCTTCACTACGAGACGAGACTCCGACATACCGCGATGACGTGGGCGTCTTATTGTGGCCATGAGGCTGTGGTTTTGTATTTACTTCGTATCAAAGTGGACGTGAACCAGAGGACACGCGATGGCAAAACGGCGTTGATGCATGCAATCAGCAATTCGCAAGCCAAGATTGTGCACCACCTACTCATCGGGACGCGAGACGAGTGTTTCCCCCCAGAACCGATTGAATCTTTCTCCTCTGAAATCACTCCCAATGTGCAGCTCCAGTCCAAGATCAAGGCTCATGGTTCTAGCCAAAAGGCAAAAGAGCTAAAGCCTGTCGAAACCGAGTGGCACAACACATTTCTGAAGAAAATACGATGCCAAGATGAAACTGGTAAAGACGCCCTCAAGCTGGCGCAGTATGCTGTGGAGCAAGCACAGCTAATTTGTAGTGACTTACCGGACGACTCGAATGCAGACCGCGAGGCAGAGCTACAGCCTGCGGTTCAAGTTCTTCGCCAGGTTCAAACCGCGATCAAGGAGGCAGAAGAGCACAAACGCTACGTCGAAATTCATGCAGAACGCACGAAGCTCACAACGTGCCACAGCGACGGATGCACCTTCACGGCTCCGAGAGACGTTTTGCCGTCGCATGAGCGTCACCATTGCACGAAGCGTACGATCAAGTGTGACAATTGCGAAGCTTCCTTGACTTTTGAAGACCGGAGTCGTCACGACGCGCAGTTCTGTCCGATGCATCGTGTGGCATGCACCAACTTCCAATACGGGTGTCAAGATCAAATGCTGTTCCAAGATCGAGAGCACCATCTCGAGCATCACTGTCGAAAACGAGCCATGGAATGCCGTCTCTTGTGTGGCGCCACGGTGCACTTCGAGGAGCTGGAAAAGCACGAAAATGCTCACTGCCCCTTGCGGATAGTTTCGTGTGATCAAGGGTGCCAAGCAACCTTCACTGCGAATTTCAGTAAGAGACACCGCCGTCATGAATGCCCAAAGCGAATGGTTCCGTGCACAGGGAAGAATTCAGTGGACGGCGGTTGTGGCGTGCTGGTGAAATGCGACGAGATGGATTTCCATCTATCTAGGCTATGTGAGCTGAGAGAACTGTCGTGTAAATGGGCTTCGTATGGCTGTGGAGAAAAGATTGCTGGAGTTGCAGCAGCTCGGTACAACCATGAGACACAGGAATGCCCATTTCGCTTGGTATCTTGCCGAAACGGATGCGAATTGAGCGGACAGTTCTTGGCGTGTTTTGCTGGGGAACACTATCGCTGGCAATGCATGCTCGAACCAAAGCCGTGCCCAAATGAATGCGTCGACAAGTTAACCGCAGAAGTATTGCAGCTTCCTAACCATTTACTAATGGTTCATTCCCTACAAGACGCTGGTAACTGTCCGTTGAGAAACACGCACTGCCCACTGGATTTGTGTGGTAAGCATATCCGACTGCTTGATCCCGAGTACGAGAGTTATGACAATTTGATGAGTGGCGATAGCAGAATTGGCCAGTTGGAAAGTCGCAAAGTTAGTTTGAAAGGATTGCAGCAACGTATCGAAATGTACGATGCGTCTCTAGCGGAACTTCACAATTTGCAGAGGCTAAAAGACCAGCCCATTGCTGCAGAAGGAGACGAGAAGGAGCTAGTTGAGTGGAAATCAGCACTTTTCATGAAACCAGAGACGCTGACATTCCTCGAAACTTGGTTGCACAGTCTCCGCGCGAAACTACAGCAGGAACACATCGAACTCAAGGTGCAGAAGGACACTTCTTCTCGTGTTTGTCGCGTTTTTACTTTCGACCCCAGTAAAACTCAGCATTTGCTTGAATTTCCGGATGGTCACTCGGTTTGGATGTCACTCGGACTTCGTGAGTACGACATCGTCCTTCCTGAAGGCGCAGATGCGATGGACTCGTGTCTTGAGTATTTCCGCTGCGGGTTTCTACCAGCCCACACGCTTGGAGCGCATATGGAAGAGGATTGCTGCCAACGCCTGGTTCACTGTCCACTGAGCTGCGGACAACGACTTCCGGCGCATACTGCCGAGTTTCACCTATCCAAGCGCTGCAACAAACGCAACACTGTCTGCCGCCTTGGATGCGGTCAAGTTATGGCATTCGCACTGCTTGCCGAGCACGAAACAGATCATTGCGTACTCCGCTGTGAATTTTGCCAGTTTTGCCACTTGTCCCTTCCAGTGAAAAATATGGAGGTGCATCTTGCCAAGGAATGTCAGCAGCGGCCTCGAGGCTGCAGGCTTGGCTGCTCTAGTAAAGTCGCGTGGGCAGATACGACCGAGCACGAAACCAGTCAATGTCTTAAGCGTATGGTAAAGTGCAACATTTGCGATGGGGAAGTCTGGTTTTGCGAGCGTGAGAGCCACGAAAAGGTGGAATGCCCACTGCGCATTTATGGTAAATGTGACGGTGGCTGCGGACAAACCTTACGCTACAACCAAGTCGCTCACCATCTTCTATTCAGCTGCACGAAACGAGTGGTTGACTGCAAACAGTGTAAGCAGAAAATGCAGTTTGCATCTCTTCGAGAACACCACGAACTGCTTTGTCCGCAGCGAGTTGTAAACTGTAGAAAAGGATGCGGCATGCGCTTAAAGGAGATCGACACCGAGACGCACGAGGGCGAGGAATGCTCCAAGCGGTTGCTGTTCTGTGAAAACCAGTGTGGTCTGCATGTACCGAGCTGCGAGATGGACGAACATTTAAAGTCCAAGTGCTCGATGCGAGTCATGGAGTGCCCCACTGGCTGTCGCGAATGGATTTTCGCCTATCTGTACGAAGATCACTGGAAACGCTGTCGACAGCGGGTTGTTCCCTGTGGCGTCGGCGGGAAGTTGTGTGCTCGTCCTATTCGCGTATGGCACCTGGGGAACAAACTTGTGCGTTGTGCCGTCCATGGAGAAAACGCGCTGCTCTGGTCTCTGAAATCTCTCGATCTCGAGCTCGCGGCGTATCTGTTGCAAAGCGTCGATGCTTTCAACGTGGTGAATGAAGAATTCGCGAACGGGTTCTCGCCTCTGGTGCTTGCCGCGTCTCTAGGAAATGTAGACCTGGTCCAACTCCTGCTTCGCTTCGGAGCCGATGTGAACTTGGAAACATCTCGGGGCAGAACGCCGCTTTCCGAAGCTTGCATCGCCCAGGATCCATTGATCGTGAAGTTGTTGATTGATAATCGAGCGAGCGTCACGCACACCAACCGACAGGGGAGAAACCTCCTGCAACTCGTTCACGCAATTGCAGAATCCGATACTGCCACTAAAATCACCACTGACACGAGCAAATCCAAGTGGACGGAGGTCATTCATTTGCTGGAGGAGCAGGCGGAACTTGAGCGTGCCCAGCGCGACCTCTTTATCGCGATCGCATGCTCAAACTATGAGCACTTGGTCCGTTGTTTCAAGTATTCGGCCAAAACGCCAAGCCATTCCCTCCCCATTGCAAACCCTGTGGAAGCTCTCCAAGAGCTGATAAACGTCAAGGAAAAGCAAGCACAAGTGGTCCGGGCAGAGCTGGACGATGCCGTTCAAGTATTCAACGCGAGCATCGCGGAAACGGAGGCCAAACGAGTGGAATCCGTTCATTTGTCCTCTCAAGTCGACGATGGGTGTCGACGCCTGCAGACCGTGGAGAAAGCCGAGGAAGCGTCCGACATCGACTCCAGCGCACTTGAAGCCGACATGCTGGCCATGATCCGCCAGATCACCGCACAAGACATCGCCCAGCTGCTCAACTCTCACGTTCCGTCCGAGACGTCGCTGGTCGTCGTGAAAGCGCTTTCGCTGCTCTGCGGAGTCGTTCCTCGAGGCCGGCGCAACGCGACGGAATACACGGACGTCGAATGGTGGAAGACGGCCCAAGCGCTGCTCATGGATCGTAGTTTACTGCGTCGCCTGCGCAGTTATCGGCAAACGACAATTGCGCCGGACGTGATGTCCAAAGTCCGTCGCGAATGCCTGAAAGCGCCCGCGTTTGCTGCGTGCTCAGCGGCATTCAAGGAGAGTTTCAAGACCGACTCGGAAGCGGGCGAGCGTCGTGTGAACACTAGAATTCCTCCTGTCGAGACACTGCGCGGCAACCTCGTGGGGATGTTGGCCACGTGGGTCCAAGGCGTCGAGATCGAGTACAAGGCTCGAGCGGAACGTCAAGTTCTCGTGGAGCGCAAACGGCAGCTCGAAGGCGTTCTCACGGTCGCGCGCGAGAAGCAGCAGCACGCCACTTTCGGAGCACAAGTGGAAGCGCGGTCACTCCCAGCGCGACAGGAGGAAGTCGAGGCCGTTCGAGTGCAAAGCGACGTGGCCGAGAAGGAGCTGGAGGTGGCCAAGAAGCGACTCAACACGTACAAATTGCTCAACTACGCAGCGCTGAGTGGCCACACGCCACTGACATTTGCCTGCGCGGTTGGCAACGAGGCGATCGTGCACATGTTGATCTCAAACGGAGCCTGCAGTGGCCATCCGTTCGAGGAGCAGGCACTTTGTGCGTCCTTCATCCAGGTGCTCGTGCGGGATTTCCAGTACCGGAACAACCTGGAGCGAGAGCGGCGTCTGAGTCGCAAGCCTCGATCCGATGCGGCGATCGAGGCGCTAGTCCGGAATGTGGCGCACGCGTTCATTGTCGGCCACTTCAAACGCAAACTCATTCACTTCCGGCAAACACATCGCGTCCCGCTTCACGAGGCTGTTGTGAATGGGTATCCCGAGATCGCAGCCATTTTACTGTCCAAGGAGGCCAAGTTGTGGCAAAAGACGTACGTGCTGCCTGAGCGCGTCTATCCTGGCTCTCTCCTTGAGAACGCTGCGTCCATTTCAAAGGAATCGCAGGAGATGGCCAAGCGGAAGGGGCTGTGGAAACTGCAGCCACTTGCGACGGAGCAACGCAAGTCTCAAGACGGCGACGAAATCGACTTCGGGAAGCCCATGACGATAGCGGACACGCTCAATTGCGCGTTGAAAACCTACGACAGTCGTTTGTTCAAGGCGCAAACGGGCTGGGAAGCACCCGACGTGACGTTTTACTCGGCCGCAGCCGAGTTCGTGACGGAATCGCTGGCAAAAATGGAGACTGCACGCCACGAATGGCAGAAGGAGCTGGCGACGAGGAGGAACGTCATGCGGAAAACTGCGGAGCTCAAGGACAAGCACGCAGCACTCGAGACAGCGATTATCAAGCGCGATTTCCTCGCCGTCTCCCGTCTCATGGACGATGGGGCGTTCGCAGACTACGAAACTCGTAGTGCGGCTCTATCCGCGTTGATGGTTGCTTGCGTCGAGGAACTGTACGTGGAAAACGAGGATGGCGAGGACGTGTTAGCAGTCGAATACCTCCTGGATCGTACGGTGAACCGCCCGCTAGTGAACTTTGAGAGTTCTCGAGGACTCACAGCGTTGACAACGGCGGCGTTTTACGGCACGCTTAAGTGTGCGCAAATGTTGATCGAGCGTGGCGCGAGCGTCAATCTCGCAGCTCGGTTGGATGGGCGCACAGCTCTCATGGTAGCTGCTGGCAATGGGAAAGAGGCGAGTGTACGCTTCTTGTTGGCGTGCCAAGAAGTGAACGTCTTCGTCCAGGACGCCAACGGTAAAACCGCATTGGACTATGCGCGCACTCGAGGCTTCGTGGAGATCACGGGTATACTCGAAGCAGCGATGGGTGGTAAGAATGCTCGTGTAGTGAGCACTGTATCTGGCTTGTACGGCGTGTGCAAGTGGGGATGCGGCCTCATGACCCAATTCGAGGGCCACGTCGTGCGTCAAGCACAAGTGGTGAAGGACACGAACCCGTTGGACGAGCACGAGCTGCGCCATTGTCCCAAGCGCCACGTGACCTGTCCAAACCACTGCGGTACGGAAGAGTTATGGGCAGAAGAGTTGACAGACCACATCGAGCGTACGTGTGAGCTTCGACGTGTCCATTGTCTAAACGTCAAGTGCATTGTCCAGTTCCCGTTTCGCGATCGCGCCAAGCATCTGAAAGACGAATGCGAGTTCCGGACGGTGGTGTGCGAATGTGGCGATAGTATGACCCACCAGCGTCTTGTGCAGCATGCAAAGACGCAGTGTCCAATGCGGCTCGTTCCCTGTCCGTTGCAGTGCACGCTGCAAGCTAAGGCTCAAGGTAATAATGACGCTGAACCTCAAGTATTCCAACTTCGGTGGCAGGAAATGAAGC
The DNA here is from genome assembly GCA_001314425.1 of Phytophthora pluvialis. NCBI lineage: Eukaryota > Oomycota > Peronosporomycetes > Peronosporales > Peronosporaceae > Phytophthora > Phytophthora pluvialis. The sequence goes on along the minus strand of LGTU01000071.1, from coordinate 43,742 downwards.
CCCACGTGACGGGAGACTGTCCGCACCGCAACGTGCGCTGTCGCAATGGATGTACCACGAACGATCTCGTTCTGAAGAATCGTACTCAACACGAGACGGTTGTTTGTCTGCTTCGGCGTGTTGACTGCAAATGGGGCTGCAACGAGACGGTGCTTGCCAACACTCAAGTCATTCACGAGCGAGAGGAGTGCGAAGTGCGGCAGCAGAGCTGTCCGAACCGCTGCGGGCGCAACAATGTGCCAGTGCTGGAGATGGATCACCACGTGGCCACTAGTTGCTCTCGCCGATTGATTATTTGCCCATTGGGTTGTGGCCGTCGGGTTCCACTACACACAATGGAGACGCACGTAGCACAGGACTGCCGCAAGCGCGCGGTCATGTGTGGTCGGTGCCAGCAATCGTTTCTTGAGGAAGACCGAGTGACGCACCAAAACGCGCAGTGTCCGGATCGTTTGACTGCGTGCAGTGTGTGCGGCCAGACAAACCTATCGCACGCACAACTGAGTCACCATCGGAAGGACGAGTGCAAGATGCGTCTCGTGACCTGCAAGTACCAATGTTTCGTGAAGTCGCTGCTGGCCCATGAGAAAGAGCGCCACGAAATGCTGGAATGCGCCTTCAGACCGATTTGGTGTCCGCTTGGGTGTGGCCAAGTGTTTGTATGCAACACACTCAAAAGACATCAGCGAGCGTGCACGATGCGGTTTGTGGTCTGTGGAAATGGGTGTGGCGACGAGTTCCGCGAAAAAGACCGTGTGGATCACGAGGAAAACTACTGCAGTCTGGGTAAAGGCCCAGCAAACCTTGCTCGAAACAAATAACGAGCAGCTCAAGCATGAATTAACGTTAAAGTCACCTACTCAAAACACACATCTCACTTCGTTGCTAGGCTTACGTGCTTTCTCTAAACCCTTTAATCTGCTCCATCGACGGCGAATCGGTTGAGCGTCTTGACGACAGAAGACAATTTTGGTCGCTGCGATGGCTGAAATGCACACAACGCACGAACAAAGTTCCAGTGCTCGTCGTTCCCAAACGCTTCCGGTCGCGAGAGGAACGTGCCGTGTCTTAAATGATCCATCACGGCAACGTCAGGAAGGTGAATTCCCCAAGGAACTGTGCCGCTAACAGCTTCGAGGACACACATCCCGAACGAGTACACATCCGACGCAAACGTCGGTGCACAACCGTGACTCGTTAGCAATTCTGGCGCCTTCCAGCGGACAGCGCCGCTGGTAATGTTCGGTCTGGACTCTAACGAGGCAAAGCTCAGTCCAAAATCCGTCAACTTGGCTGTCCTCTCCTCACTCACGAGAATTTGGTTGCACTTCAAATCGCCATGTACGATGCCGAGTTGATGCAGAAATTGCAACCCCAACGCTGCGTCACGCAGCAAACGCCACGTTGACACTCGACAACTGCCTTGGGTAAGACTGAGGAAATCGGTGAGATTCCCATTCGTGGCTTCCTCGCAAACGAAGAAGCACGGCTGGGTCAAGTGGCAAGCGCCGTGGAACTGTACGACGTTCGGATGCTGTGCCCGGAGCCAGATCCGAGCCTCTCGTGAAAATGCTCGTTTGTCGTTGGCACTCACGACGTCCACACATTTGACGACGACTTTCTCGCCACGCCATGTGCCCCGATACACTTTTCCGAACGACCCACGTGCAAAAGGATAGAGTTCTCTTTGCACCTCGTGGTCTGGGATGAACCAACCTGGAACAACTGGGACGGAAGAAGCTGACATCTTGGTGACACTTTGGGTCACCGCTTCAAGCATCTTCCTCGATTCGGCGCTGTATTTGTCGCGATTGCGTATCATTTCGCTTTGGATGAGTACTAGCGCGTTTTCCCGCGATTGTTGCTCTGGAAGCGCATCCATGATCCGGATTGCGTTGGCCTCCCACAGATGTATCAATTGTATCTCCACCACTTGTCGCTGGTGCTCCCACGATTCTATCCAACTCAACTGGTGATCGGTTGGCATTCCCGACACCTTCGCTTCAATCGAGTCAACTTCCGTGTGGAAATCTTTCAGCAAGCCCATAACTGTTTGGGTTCGGACAAGCCGTTCGAATGCTGTTCCTTGCTTAAATTTCGTCAAGAAATCGTGAAAGCGACTCCGGAGCGCGGCGAAATCTGCTACCAGTTGTGTGGAATTGTCACTATTGTGTTCACCAAGCTGCAGGCGAGCCCGCTGAAGCCGCTCGAGAACGTACTCGCTCATGACGCGAGTTTCTTGCATTTGCTGACATAACTGGAAAACTTCCGCGAACTGCGCCATAGTGAAATCGTAACTCTCCATCAACATTGAGCAGGCGTGCGGGCTTACTTGCTGCTTTCTGGATTCTTGGCTGGATACCGATACAGCCTTCTCACGGTTGTCCTGGAGTACACAGGGAGTTGGCTGGCGCATTTCTGTCTTGCAAAGGCGCTGATTGTGCTGCACATCTACATGTAGTTTGCTGTCAACGTTCACGGGCTGGCGGGAATCTAAATGCTTCCCAGTTTGTGATTCTTGCTGAGCTTCGAGCTCACGCCAACCTGACGGGGAGAGTAGTTGGTATTGATACAGGCTTTCATGTGCTTCACCTCCACCCTCGCCATCCGTGGTGCCGCCTTCTGTCAAACTTGATGTAGATTGGGTTTCATCCGAATCCAGCGTCTTGATGTTTAATACCATGTGAAAATGATTTGGGAACGGTTCATTCACGATGGCCTCATCGATTTCACTTATTGGCAGGCGGTACGTGTGACACTGTTAGGGGCAAAATGGCAAACACAAGTCGGTGAAATCGGATAGCCAGCCTAGAAAAAAGGATCTTGCCACTTACATCGTTGTGGAAAAAGTCGGTATTGAATGTGACGTGAAACACTTCCACGCTTGTGACCGTGCTTAGGAAACCACTCGAACTGTTCAGCACGCACTTCACGAGAATATCACCTTGTATCTCTACATTCACCTGAAAGTGTTCCATTATTGGTTGATTAAGCACAGTCCACGGGGTCAATACGATGCATTACGAGAGTCCATCGGGCCAAGAGTCTTACCAAATAGACGAGCGATCCACGAGAGTCGATCGGGTCAGCACGAAAACTGGGGTGCTTCGAGATGCTGTAGATCAAGGGTAGTTGCTGGTTTCGTGGTGGTGCTGGCAACACGTGGAGAAGAGGAAACGGACTTGACTTGCCAACCCCATTCAACTCGATGCTGTGCAGGAATACCTTCTTGGCAGGGAGCCGCGGTGGGATCTGCCCAGGCCTGCGACCGAGCTGGAGAAGCACCTGGATAAAGTAGTGAATATACCGAACCTGGCTAGGCCAGCGTACACCCACTCCGCGTGCGTGTTCGAAACCTCGGGTGGCCGAGTTGACCACATCCGGCAGGTCGTGCTCTTTGATCAAGAGAGAGAGGTCGCCATAGTGACCTGTGAGAAGCAAAAAGCACGAACACACAACTCCAATGCGGCCTTTTCCCGTCAGAGAGTGCACTGCAATCACATGCTGAGAGCTCTTGGCCGTCCACTCCACCATGTCGTTGACAATGTCAAGCAGTAGCTGCAGCGGTGGCGGGTGACGATTTGGGAACCCGTACTCCTTCACTCGACCATCAAATTTGCAGTAGTCGTACGACCTGTACACAAAGGCAATGGCAAAATACTTCGAAGTATCAGCACTGCAATGTCCAAATAGCATTCAACTGGTAAATGGTTACCGTTCGCTTAGATTGTAGACTCGATAGGTGTTCGGATGGCGCGAGTTGAGGAAATTGGCCACCTTTTTCCCGATATGTCAGTGAGTCGAAGAGATCAATCAATGCACATGAAGTGAACGGACCTCGTTAATGTCGTTGCGGTAAGTGCTCTCAATGCCAGATGCGGGGTAGCTCATGGCGATGAGCCGAGGCGTGATGTAGGTCAGGTCCAGATCGAACCCGCCCTTCATGAAGCGCACGCGCGAACCGGAGACGGTAGCCCTCAGAGTATTCATCGCTCCAGCTGGCAAATGCGGAAATGTGTTGAAGGCGGAGGGTGGCAGGGGAAATGGATTTTGCCTTCAGTTCAGCAAGTATTTACAGTTATGAAAGGTCTCTCTGTAAGGTGCAAGAACTTTTCTCCCATGGCACCGATTGGCTGTCCTACTACTCTGTCAGTGCACTTCCACCTGATACAGCGCGCAGATACTTTCAAGCTGGGTACAATGCATAAAAGTACAGATATAGAGTGTCGATTATTTGCTAAATACTACGGTACATGCTTGGCAAAGTATTGGTGCTTAGCTGGAGAGCGAGGTGAGCAGAGAGGGCGTCAGTTTGAAGGCGTTGCATTAAAGAGCATTTACGAGCCACAATGTACTAGTATCTGGTGCTGGCGAGTCAGTGCTAGGAGTTTCCTCTTAGCTCTCCTGGTTCCAGCTCCACACTAGCATGAAAACGTCGCGAAAGGCGTCAAGCCGAATGGTTTGGGCATGGCGGTGGTAATAGGTGTGTGCAGTGGGAGCGGGGTATCCTTCATACTGAGCGGTGTATACTCAAATGACTCACACCTTACGTAGCTCTTGAGTTTAAGCATCTATCCGTGGACCGCAAGTTAACATGCTCGATAAAGTACTTTATCCAAGATAAACGAAAAATCTGTGACGTGCTACAGCTTCAACTTGGGTCTACGCTGGGGAGGAGCTTGTGTCGAAGCCTTCGAATTCGTGTGCATCGTGCGGGGACTGGAGCAGCAATCTCGTTTGCAATTGCTCCGCTACATCGCCTGCCACCACGGCCGACGGTTGTTTCTTGCCCTTGGCTCTCCCTCTTCGGCGGAATCGGCGTCGAGACTTGAACGACTTGGGCAGTTTGAGTCGCTGTCCCAATTTGCGGCACGCGCAGACGCCATTTTCAAGCAGCGTTCGGTCGGACTGGGAACTGTCGCTGCGGACCCGTGTTGAGCTACTGTAAGGGTTGGTGGAGGCTGAGCGATGCGAGGCGCGACGGGAAGGGCGCGTGGACGAGCTGATGACTGTTGCGCTCTCGGCGTCGAGCTTGGCGTTGTGGTCGTGGGTGTAGGCACCGACAACAAGTGGCTGGCAAAGGTTGATGTTGTCGTCGTCGAAGTAGTAAACTTCCTCGGATTCCTCGAATGGACGGGCGTGCTTACTGTGGTGCAGCAGACCGGAGTCCATGAGTGCGTTGCCTAGACGCACAGCTTCACTGGTGGAGTCGACGTACTGCAGGTGGCACATGTGGGAGATAGCCTCTTCGCCCAAGAATCCTTGTGGAGCTGCAAGTGGAGCACTTGAAGCGTCAATGGGTTTGGCGAGACGCATCGCGTCTTCCAACTCGTCTGCGAGCTCGAGCGCAAAAGCAGCGCTGAGTTCCTCTTGGATACTTTCCAGCGTGCTCACGACACTGTGCGCGGATGGACGCAGCCGCGGATCGTGCTGCCAGGAGCTCTCGATGATAGCGCGGATGCTTGGGTGAAGGCGGAGATCCAACTCGGGGCGCTGGCCTTCAAGCACGAGGTCAAAGACGCGGAAATGGTTGCTGCCTGTGCCTGGGAACTTTTCTTGGCCGGGGTTTAGCACGTCCCACATCGTGATACCCAGCGAATAGACATCGGCAGCTTCTCCGTAGGCTGCTAGTCCTGCCCGTCCATTGATGACCTCAGGGGCCATGTAGTCGACCGTGCCCTTGACTGTCATTCGCACAGCGGTAGCGTCGACGTTGTCTTTCGTGTTGGTTTTTGCAGTCCCCACCGCATCCACTCCAGTTGATACGATCGATCCCCGAAGTTGCTGCAGGTTGGCAGCTCCTACTACCGCGATTTCGATGCTGGCACGCTCTACCGGCATCTTAGCGGTTGCGTCCTCGCTGGCCAGCATTGCCACGGTCGAGGCCTTCTCACTACCGTATCCACCGAGACTGCTTCGGTGCGCAGCTACTGGGGCGTTCACGAGGCCGTTGCTAACAACTTGTGCGCGAGGAAGGGAGCGAGACTCGCCAAAGTCGGTGAGTTTGACGTTACTGTTGGCATCAACGAGGAAGTTGGTCGGCTTGATGTCCCGGTGCAAGAACGGCGGACGGAAGCTGTGCAGGTACGCCACAGCTCTCGCTGCGTCCAGCATGTAGGCGACGTTGAGTAGCAACTGCTGCCGGTTGTGGTCGTGCTCGCTCACACGTGACCGTCGTCTCGCGGCGGCAACGGTGACGTCTTCCAGACTCCCGACGCAAAGCTCGTTCACGAGGCAAATGGTGGGCGGGCACACGCACATCCCGTGGAAAGCAACGATGTTCGGGTGGTGCAAGGCGCCACAAAGCGCGGCCTCCTGCGAGAAGGCAGCGACGGTGTCCTCCGTGAAATCCGTGGGGGTGTAGACTTTAACAGCGACGTCCGTTGACGAACGCAGGACCCCTTTGAAGACCACTGCGCTAGCCCCGACTCCGATGCGCTGCAGCAGTTCCAAGTACGCAAAGTCGATGATGAACTTGCGGTGCATTTCGATCAGGATATGAAGTCCTTTGGACGACACGCGCTCCGGCATGCCGCGAGTCTGGCAGAACAGTCGTTGCAGGGCTACAGCGCGTTGGCCCATGCCCCGCCAGTGCTCCGTATCTGCACGCAGCACGCGCCAGATAACCAGCGGACAGAGCGAGCCGCAGAGCAGGTTCGAGTACGTGAGGTAGAAGCCCGTCTCCAAGTGGCCCTGTCGGAAGCATTCATTGTACGCGAACAACAGCGCGTAGTAGATGTACGCAAAGACGCAGAACTCGCGCAGAGTACGCTTGCTGGCTCGAGCTGGCGGACGGATCAAGACGTACGAGTAAAGCAGCAGCAGCAGCCCACGAGCGGCTGTCAGCGGCACGTACAGGTCGGAGACTGGGTAGTACGTCGTGACGACCCACACGAGAGGAATGGTGTAGGTCGAGAGCACCAGCGTGATCATCAGCGTGCGTCGAAGTGCCGGTCCCGACACGCTCTTCTGCAGCATGAAGACGATGACGCTGAGGAAGACGAATTGGCGGCCGGAGTAGAACACCTCGGTCGCGAGCTTGGAGATGTCGTACGTGTAAAGCCCCGTAGCCAGTGCCGAGCAGAAGAAACCCGTGTAGATGCCCGTAGTGCACCCAAGCACCCACAGAAGCGGTTCATACGCCGGCAAGATGATTTTCCGAGCAGCCGTGGCATCGCCTCGTAGCGCCGTGCTCCGGTTGAACCGCAGGTAGATCACGAGCGTGACGCAGAGGAAGCACATGATGCCGTAGCCGAGCAGTAGGAAGAGCTGCAGCGTGTGGAACCGAGACAGCAGGTAGGCCAAGATCGCCTCCTTGGCTGCAGCTTCCTCCGGACTGGGCGTTGGTGAGACCGTCGCATTGCCGACCGTGGAGGTAGCGGAGAACGACCCGCTGCCACCTTGAGACGACATGGTGTCGAGCTGGAGTGTGGCGCTTTGCTGTTAGCAGGAGTTGTTGCGTTGAAGGTTTTGATTAACTACTCGGGATCAGATATTTTGAGTTGGTGGGCGCCTTGAAACGCTGGAGCTGAGCTGTGGTTCAGACCACTGGATGGACTAGACGCGAGCAAATGAATTGTGAGCTCCTCTGAAAAGTGCTGGGGATACAGAGGAACGACACAAGCGTCGAAAGGGGCGAGCTTCTTGTACATATCGTGTGAGGCATCTTCCACAAAGAGATACAGAGTCTAATGCGCAGAAACAACATCCAAGAAAGACTTGCATGGTCCAGCGTGTCGAAATGATTGACTCCTTTCGACGCTTCCAACCAATCGATGATTTTAGTCTGAGCAGCGAAAATCTATGATTGGTTGAGATCTTCAAGAGACACAGACCGCTTCAACTTCAAAGCAACCTTCTACGAATTGTTTGGACGGATGAACTGCAGAGCTACTCACAGGTTCAGACAGGTGCTTTGTAAAGATGGCACACGTTGCTAGCACCGAATAGAGCGTCCGTGGACAGTGAAATCCAGTGGTGCGAGGAGGTCATCGCGGAAGTGGCGGTGCCACGTTACGGCCGACGCGTCGGTCGGACTTGTGCCTAGTTTGCTATCGCGTGGTGCGACTTCGCTACCCTGCGTCGAGTCTCCAACATGCGCTTTCCCTGGTACGGGACTTCAGCGAGGCTGCAGATGCGTCGATGCCGCAGGCCTCACTCGCCCGGTCAGCTCCGACTTTTTTCGTATGCAGCAACCATCTGGACAGCTTCAAGCGCTTGCATGGAGTCGGAGCTCTTTCACCAGATCCGCATTCCTCCTCGGCACATGGGCGAGAGATACCTGCACCACGTGGTGACGCACAGATGCGGGAAAGCGGTGCCACGTGTGTGCTAATTGCCGCGTGCGTCTAAAATGGTTGTGCCAGGTGCAACTTGCAACTTGAGAGCTACTGTCGGTGGCGGTTGCAGTAGTTGTGTCGATGGACTGAAGCGTTGAAGATAACTACAGTCCACGTAACGGTCGGATAAGTTTGAGAGGAGTCGTGGTCACATTGGCGAGGATGACAGCTAAATGCCGAGTGCTCAGCCAGCTCGCTGTGGATAGCTGGCTGCTCAGCACTCAGCACTCAACACAGCGGGGCAATCGCGAGCCAGGCCACTTCAACGAGGCAACTTCAAGATGTGACACGATCGTCGTCGCGTTGTCCGGTGGCTTTGAAGGGTCTGCATCGAGCGCCGCTGTCGCAGCGAGCGTGGCAAGCAACACCACAATACACGCGACCTGGGCTTCATGGCGGGCAGCAATGGCGGGTTAGGGACCTCCCGGTGATTTGTGCTTGTGCCATCGCGGCCAATCGTTGGGCGCGGCATACAAACGCCAAGTGTGAGCTTGAAGTGGGCGACTGAAATCAGCAAGATCACCACGGGCTGAGTCAATGGCGCGGGAATACCCGCAGGTTGCTTGGTGGGGGCAAGTGCACCTGCCAGGTGGACGCCTAGACGCTTTGCCCGCCTCCCTGGGACTGCGAGGCGAGGACAAGCGGGCGATGGCCGAGCTGCGCCAAAAACTGCAAGTCTGCAACTTCAACAATGGCCACGCGGTATCATTGGCCAAAACCGTTTTTAGCCAATCAACGACCAGATGCGAAAGGGTACAGCGCTGCCATCGCGGCCAGAACCAGAAGAAGAACGGCCTTCATTATCGAAGTCGAAGCACGCCGAGATAAGACCGCCGCAGCCTGTCGGTCGTTCAGGTAGCGCGCCAAGCCCCGAGCTCCCCGTCAAGGTCATCGGCAACAGCAGCCCCAACTTCACTTGGCATCCTCCGTGCATCAAGCGCAAACGGTCAACGCACCTTTGTCAGTTGGTAAGTTGAAGTGGCGGCGCTCCGTCCAAAGGCATCAGTCCCGTGGTGCTCGCACACCTGGCCTGTGTCTAAATGGTTTTCCTGTGTGTTTCTCCCACTTCCATCTGATTGATCCATTTCTCGTGATTTGTGGCGGGTTTGGTGCAGATTGAGCCAATCGAGCCAAGCCAAGAAGAGCAGAGCGGAGCTGTGGCGGTGTCCCAGCATACAAAGCCCCAGTGAGAAAGCCAGGTAAGCAGCAGAGCAAACCAGCAGGCTGGCAGGGCTGTGGGCAAGGCAGGAGGAAGAGAGTGCTCCTTTTCTGCATCCCCAGCGTTTGAATGGCGGACGTGTGCTCGTCCGGCTCGGCTGACTCTCTTCTCTTGCCGATGTACTTGAAGCCTCCGGCCTCGCCACTTCACTCTAGAATCTCTAGGAGCCACCAACTTCAATTCAGGCATCAAGTGCCCCACGAACGCGCTTCACTGTCAAGACAAGGCAAGAGCTCGGAAGCGACCACTAGAACAAGGATCCTCTCTCTCTCCGGTTGAAGCCACACTTGACGCGAGTTGCAGTGCCAGAGCGAGCTTCAACGTCCACCAATCCATCCACTCTTCATTCCGGAAGAGCGCGCGAACACAGCAAACCCAAGCACCATTCCGTCCGAGACGATGCTGTCCATGGTAAATAGCAGCCAGCCCGTCGGCAACAACGCTGGCAGCAACGCCAACCCAAGCAACACAAACACAAGCGCCAGCATGAACGCAGGAACATCCGTCGCACACGCCATCGCGAGCTTGGCCCACAGCGGCGCTAGCAATCCACAGGAGCTCGGTGCGCACCACCAGTACAACCCGCTGAGTCTGCAGCACTCATTCCAGCAGCCGCGAGACAACCAGGACCCTGCCAGCCAGACGCGGCATCACCTACACATCACCAACGCAACCAATAATGCCGCTGCTGTGCTCACCTCGGTCTCTTGCGTTGGGATGCCCGCTGGAGCTGCCACCGCCCCGAAGAAGCGTTCAACCAAGTCCAAGTGCTCACCAGGTCTGCGCAGCGGCAAGTGGACACCAGAGGAAGAAGCGTTCACAAACATGATCATCCACTTCTTCAAGCGCGGGCTTTTGGACGTGGAGGACGGCACCTCTCTCCGCTGGTATCTTGCCAAGCGCCTGAACTGCGAGGCCATGCGCGTGACCAAGAAGCTCAAGGGAAACAGCTCCATCGGCAAGCAGATCTTCCGCGCTATGGAGAACACACCCGCCAACCGCCAGGCCATCCGGCGTGCGCGTGAAGAGCTGGCTGTCGTAGAAAACCGCTTCCTCGAGTCGCTCAGCGGCAGCGGTGTTGGCCCGGGCACGCAGCATGTACCGTCAGCACCGTTGCCAGCTTCCCTCGCTGTGTCAGTCCGCGGTCGCAAGATCCTGCCGAACATGAAGCATGGCGACGGACACCAGCCGACTCTGGCCCCCATGCCAAAGACGAAGCCTGAAGATGCACGACTACTGCTGCACTTCTTCTCCGAGGCGCATGATACGGGTTCCGAAGAGGAGCCGGAAGAGGAGAAGAAAGCAGAGGCCGGCAGTCTCAGTGTAGACCTGAGCGGAAAACTCGGCAAGAAGCGGCCGCTATCGAGCGTGGCCAACGTGGATAAGACTAACGCGACTAAGGACGGCAAGTCACCGGACCAGCAAGACGCAGTTACTCCGCAGTCGAAGCGACAGGCGGTCAAGACGGACAACCTTGGAGAATGAGCTGTGCGAACCACACAGTGAAACTATTTAGGCGATTACTCGAGGGTCAAGAGAGCGACGCCGAACCTCCGCATATTTACAAGACAACCACACGGAAGAAACGAGAAAGGGGGCTGGCCCAGCGCATCTTACCGCTCTGGTAGTAACTACCGTAGTTGTAGCGTAGCTGAAGACAAAGAAAAGAAAGGCAGACATTAGACGCATGAACTCTTCTGCACACCCGTCTGCCACATGTACATATCCATTTTGGTCTAAAATACAAGTTTTACGAGAAGTGCTCCATGATCACAACGCTTTGCTTCGAGCCACTGGTGCGCATTTGGGGAGGATTGGCAGCAAAAGCGAGAGCAGCTTTGCTTGGAACAGTAGCGACGTTTGAAGTGGCTGTGCTTGGCGCAAGAATACTGTATCCTCGGGCAGAGACCCACGTAAGCAACCACTTTAAGTTGGTTAACGCATACTTGAGCGCCTTGGTCCACTCTTTATGCTTGTTTTTCAGGAAGAGAATGGAATAACCGCCGACAGAGTGCTTTGCAACCTTATAAGGCAGTCGGATGGACGGATCTCGGGCTTGGACAAACGCCATTAACTGGCCGAGGCATGTGATCCAAGCACCCAGGCCCAAGTTGAGATGAGATTCAGCGAAGTTTTGTTGATCTGAACCGTGTCTACAGAGCAGCAAATACCAACATAGCAAGAGTTTAGTACATACAGTGTGCTCTGTTCTGCCTGCACAACAGAACAACATACAGACAGTACTCCATGCGGAGATTGCTCGTTCGGATCATCTTTGAGAAGCTGCCAAGCGGAACAATCTTGAAGCTAAAAACAATGATCGACACAAAAGAGAGAGTTAGCAAAGACACAATGAGGCTTCGTTTTGCACTTTGCAAACCTGGACGTACTCTGAGAACTCCAGGCCAACCATGCTCACGAGCGTCTGCAGCAACAACGCACACTCGCCGAAGGCAGCATTTATCTCGTTCCACTCCAAAGCAAAAGACGCTGACTGACCCATGCGGAACTGATTGATGGTGCCGAAGGCGCCATCATAACCGATGACGAACATGTCCGTAAGAATATTCAAGTGTTTTGCGGACGCCACCTTGCGTTCCATGGCGTTAATTTGAGCTGTGCCAGCGTCGCGGGTTTCTTGGAACACAGCTTCTTGCAGTTGAAGCCCGCTGAATTGGTCCCATAGCCCTGCTTCTTCGTAAATCAGAGCCTTTTCTTCTTCGTTCATCGCTTCTTGCTGCTGAGCAATGATTTCCCTCTCACTCTCCATCAGCTTCAAGTTTTCCTCCAACGCGTTCAGCTCATTCTCGTACTGCAGAATCACAAAGCCACACAATCGTTGTTAGTGGTGCAATGATGTGAGGCAGGCATGTACACGTAGATAATAGTATCCTCCGTACAAAACGGATCTTGTCGTCAATCTGCTTGATCTCTTCACTGTGAACAGTTGAGCTTGTCGTATTGTGCAGGAAGCCCGCAAAGGAGCGCTTCTCGTATCGAGCGCGTTCAGCTTGTCTGCAAAAGAACGTAAGTCTACCCACGCAAAGTACCAACTAATACAAAATATACACCCAAAGATCGCACCCGTCGATCATTGTGACCATGCCGTCCATGCAGTCCTTGCACACCGGCGTCGTCACCGGCAGTCCAGCACTAAAGCCACTCAGCCACCACCTCCAAATCAGTACAACCAACTCTACAACCACCACTTGCTACCCCTTACAACTCTCACCAATGAGCCTGCTGCGTCGTGAGTAGCTGCACGTGGTGACTCACGTCCGCGTAGGTCGGCACAGCCACCATGCTATCCCCCATCGCTGGGCTCTCCTCCTCGTGACTAGCACGGCCTACATGAGCCTCAAAGTACCTCCCCGCAGCAGTGAAGCTGTCCTTCATCCTCTGCTGCTGGCGTCGCTGACGTTGCTGCAGCTTTTGCCTCCGCTGGGCCTGCTGCCGTCTCTGCTCCTGCTGATGCTGCTGCTGCAGCGACAGATTGTAGCGTGCACTCGCATACAGATCCTCCCCGAAGGCTCCAGACTCGTCCATCTCCGGTGGCGTCGCGGCGTTCGTGGGCAGCTTCTGCAGCAGCAACATGCTCTGGGAGGCGCTGGCGGGGGGGAGAAGCACGTAGGACTCGCCCAGCACTGCGCGAACCACAGCGAATAGCGCATCAAAATGAAGCTTAGCACAAGACGCGTGTCTGTATCGAGATAGTTCGCACGTGGATGCCCTACCTGGCGTGCTGAGCAGCTCGCTCTCGAGCGACCGACGGCACTGCTGGCATCTCCGCATTGTGTTCTTGAAGAATGCGGAATCCTGTCGTCTGGCATGATTACGCTCTAGCGCAGGGTCTGATTCAAACCAATTGCACAATCATTTCGATCCGCCGCTCACTTGTTTTTTGTATTGCACGGTACGCGCTACTCCGAAACTGCCGTCATCCGAGTAGTCTCCGAAGCACCAAGGAAGGACCATGATCTACTACAGCAACCGCACCCTATGGCGTCTGCTGCTGCACTCGCATGGCTCGGCCATCGCCACCAGCTCCACGCTGGGTCGCGCGGCCGTCGTGGCGGCGCTGTCGGCGGTGCTGGTCGTGGTGCAGCGCGAGAGGCCGGCGCTGCTGCCCACAGAGGCGCTGGACCAGCTGCTGCTCTCCGCGTCGGCCTTCCTGGCGGTCCTATTGGGGCTCCGGATCTTCTCAGCGCTGCACCAATGGCAGAGAGGCGTGGCGGACGTCGACGCCATTGCAGACGCGGCGCGCACGCTCACGGCCACCGCCTGCGCGTTCGTGCACTTCTCGCGCAAGGGCGTGGCCGACCGCGCGCAGATCCGCAACAAGTGCCAGTTCATCCGCGACGTGAAGCGCTACATTCTGCTGTACGTGACGCTCGTGTTCCACGACTGCAACGAGAGCGACGCCCCGCTGGAGCTGCGCGCGCTGCTGACGCAGAAGGAGGCCGACGAGTTCTCGAGCACGGAAGTGCTGACCCTAGGCGAGCACACGTGGAACAGGGAGCGCAATGTGGTCGGCTCGGCCAATAAGATGCGTGCAGCGATTGTGGAGCTCTGGCTGCGGCGGACTATCAACAGGGCGAGGAGGAAAAGCTACGTGACGGTGGAACAGGCCATGGAGCTCAACGCGAGCGTGTCCACGATGCCGCAAATGTACTCGAGGATCTTCAACTTGTGCAATGTGCCGATTGCGTTTAACTTGGCGCAGTGCTTGCACGCGTGCTTTGTCGGGTATTTGCTTCTGATGGGAGCAGCGCTGGCGCCAGTGATGGGATTCATGGCAACGCTGTATGTGGCAATTGCCGCGGTGATGCTGTTCGCATTGGACAACGTGGCTTCGTCGATCGAGTGTCCTTTTGGCGCAGATGCGAACGACGTGGACCTGGAAGCGCGCATCTTGTGCATTCAGGACGAGCTCAAGGTGATTCTGCAGGCGCACTTCCATTCGGTTGGGCACGTGGACTCGTTCAAGGAACAGGATCGCATGGCATCGTTGTCATCTCTACTCTCGGTGGATGTTGAGACTGTCAGCCGGGGCCGCACTCGGCATGAGTCGGTATCTTCGTCATACTCGTCAAACGAACGCCCGTCTCAGTACTCTGCGCCGTCTTCAACGTCGGCCACTGACCGAGCTGTGCTGCTGTCAATCCAGCCAGACGCCTACGGTGCCATCGAAGAGGCTGACGACGAGTTGGCCAGCCCGCCGGCAATGCACGGGTCGGATGACCACAGACATATCGCAGTTTAGTTTAGTGCGGTGCAGTTAGTAGGAAGTGAAGTTGTAGGAAAGTAGGGGAACACGATGGAAAGAGCAAGATGAAATCGCTAGACGCGCGTATCATTTGACGTTGATGGCTTCAAAATTTCCTTAGAAGAGAGATGAAAAACGAGGGACGTCGCTCACTGGCTTCCACATGGCCCGCGACCCACCCATCGCCGAGCTCCTCTCCTGGCTGCCACTGAGTGTCTTAGTTCCATGATCACATCACCTGCAGTTGCATTCGCCCACCTCGCTTGATAATAATAAAAAAACTCGTAACACGACTTCACTCACCCACGTGCTTTGCGGAACAAAGCGTCGTCATCTTCACTGCTGCGAGCCCGTGTTTCGGCTCGCAGTCCACTCACTAACGTGTTTAGTTCACGGTCCAACCGGAACTGGTTGTGCTACGCGGGTCGATTGTGGAGCTAGACGGGTGCTGCTGGTCGTGGTTGAAATCGTGGTGATCGTCCAGGCCGTCCTCCTCCAGGATAGGCATTCCACGACCAATTTCGTAAGTACCAGATGCAGGCAAACTGGTACCGGGGTCCGACGTGAAGTCACTAAAGTCGCTGTCTCTGTCAACACCTCGGATCTGTTGGGTATCGAATTCCCACTCCGTCTCATCGTCGTAGCCAGACTGGAACGAGAACTTGCTAGTATCCGAAGGCCGCGAGCTTGCGACATCGTCACTCAAGTCTGCAAAACTGGCACGGTCGTACGGGTTCAGCGAGAACGAATCGCTGCTTTCCACTGATTCCGCCATCTCACCGGGCTCCACGCGAATCGTTTTGTCAAATACGCCGCTATCCGCAGCGTTGACTGCAATATAGGACGGAGCAGCGTTGCCGGTGCTGTAATCACCACTCATTTCCAGTCCTTGGAGCTGTGCGGGCGTCTTGTGAGACAGGAAGTTCGACGACGCCATTGTGTAGCCGCTCGAGCGCTCCAACCCGCTCACGGGTTGACGGAACGGGATATCCTTCGTGCTCACGTTGTTGTGGCGCTTCTTCATGTAGCAGAAGAGCATACCCGCCAGCAAGATAGCCGCACCGATACCAACGCCAATGTAAAGGAACAGGTAGCTGCCACCGCTGCCACCTTCCACGGAAACAGTCACGCTCGAGTAAATGGCCATATCAATACGCTCACCATCCACCGTCACCATAGCAACGCGACCAAACATCGTGTACTGGCCCGAGTTGTCGAATGTGTAGTTCGTCGAGTAGCTGACGGCGTCGCTGGTGAGGTTCATGTCATCGAACTCCGCGATGGCAAAAGTAGACGATTCGTCGCCCGTGTACGTTGAACAGTTGGCGCCCGCCACGTTTCGCTGGCAGCCGCTGAAGACTGACACCGGCACAACTGAGTAGGTGCCAGTACGCGGGTTCTTGATAGCGCCCGTGGTTGAAACCTCGGCAATTAGCGTCGAGTCATCAGTCGACGAGTCCGACATGTCGAGCATCCATGCAGCATCGATCGTGTCACCGACGTACACGTCCGTAGACGAGAGCGACATCGACATGGCACCAGGGCAGTATCCACCCGTACGAATGGTGAGATCACCCGAGACGCTCGGGTCGAACACGGATACATCCTGAGAAGTCCAGCAGTACGTGGTGGTGCCATCCGTGGTAATACTGCTCGGTGTCGTACCAGCGACATCGCCGATCTGCACGGGGAAGAACGTCACGAAGTCGGCGCGGGAATTGCCCGCGATGTTGACCACGAGGTGCACGTAACCGGTGTACTTTCCGTCCTTGGGGATCACGAGCTCCTCGGAGCCAAAGACGGCCACGTTGGCGCTGAAATCGTTCGGGTTGTTGCTGGACGCGTAGTACGTCGAGCTCTCAGCGGCCGTGGAGAAGACGTCGCACGAACGCCAGTCGCACATGACCACATTGGCCACGGCCACGTCGTACGTGGTCGCGTTCGTGCTGCTCGAGGACTCGGCCGACGTGTTCGTGTTGCCGAGCAGGTAGTCGGGCACGGCCACTTTGACGATCGGGTCGGGGAACTCAAAGTTGGCGTCGGCCGACGACGTGTCCAGCGTGGCGGTGTAGCGCAGCGGGATGAGCACGTTCTTCTTGAGCTCGTCGGCGATGTCCACGCGGATCGTAATGGGGCACGAGCTGCCCTGGTCCTGCACCAGCACGTCGTCCTCCACGGGCTCCTCCTGCGAGTACTTCTCCGAGACGTAGTAGCAGTACGTCGTACTGCCGTCCATCTTGTACGTCACCCTGCCCATCGAGAAAAAAAGTTAAACCCTGAGACCCGAAGACCTAAAGACAGCAGCGGCCAGTCTTGCTAGTCGGCAGTACGTACATGATGCCCGGACGCTAGCGGACTTCTCCACTTCCTCTAACGAAATGCGACGACGGCGGAACTGGGCAACGATTGGTGGCCGCCTCGGACTTCGGTTGGCACACTTCCCGTAGTCCCCCCGTGTGTTCGAGCGATTGGAAGTGTGTGCGGGAAGCGAGTGCGAACCGAATGCCCAGAACGCCAGTTCGCTACGTCGCGCCACTCCACCAAAACATAGAATGAAGTTGAGTTTACACTGTTTGTGTGCGCGTAAGTGCGAATAGTCCTCGGAGCGGAGCCCGACCTCGGGGTCTGGGCACCAGCTGCCTCTGCATCGGCGGAGTACCGGTAGCGTTATTATATAGTGGCAGCGTGGCGCAGCACCACGGAGTGTAGTGTTCATTTCGGTGGAGCAGCTCCGTCGGTTTCGCCAGTCAAGTCGACCATCAGTGCCTGGTTTGCAATGCACTTGAAGGGGCACACCGAGCCGGTGAAGCCATCGTGACGTTATGACTTCGAAGGGCACCGCGATCGAGGGACCGCTGCAAGCATCGTCGCTACAGCCAAAGGCAACGAACGACCAGAGCCGATCGTTCGTGCGCGCACCGAAGCCAACGGTGACCGATCATCGGAGCCGCTGTGACATCGGTCGCCGATGTACTTGCCTCGAGCGGATACGGCCGCTATGATTGGTCATAACTCCTGCATACTAAATTCCAGTGAGTCGACTCGGTAAAGGCGACGCACATGCACCCGCTTTTGGCGTGAGGATCCCACTGTAGTACCGTAGCAGTCAGTGTGTTTTACCGGAAGTCGCACTTAGTCGAATCTACCTCTCATGACCGACGTTGTCGATAGTGACTACAGTACAGGTGCCGTCCCGCCTCCCTTGACTGCTCCGACGCCTGGTGACCACTGTGACCAGGGCCGCAGTTGAAGCAGACAGGCCCATATGGCTCGGTCTCATAGAGAAAAGCTGGTCTCGCGAACGAGCCACTTCTTGTTTGGCTAGGAAGGGCTCCGCTGCTGCTCCTCGACGCCCATGCGCTCCCTCCAAGCCCTGTTGGGGGCGTCGCTGCTGTCACTGCTGCTCTCGGGCGTCCCGGTGGCCGCCGACGAGACGAGCTGCTGGGAGATCGACGGCGCCCAGTCGCTCGTGACGGCGCTGGCCGCCTACACGGGCTCGGCCTGCGCTGTGGACGTGGCGATCCCGCTGGTGGCCGCCTCCTACGCGCCCAACGAGAGCGTCGCGCTGCTATGGGGCGTGCAGCTCGAAGCCGCCTCGACCAACGCCATGGACGTACCCATGCCGCCTGACGCGATGGCCACCCTCAGCTCTGACCACGTCGGCTCCACCGTGCAGATCCTCTCCACCTACGTGCGGACCTGCGCCTCGCGCCTGCAGTGCACCCCGAACACCTTGGGCGAGGACACGTTCACGGCCGCCCAGTCCGGCAACTTCTCCAGCTCCGACACCACGTACTTCGAGACGCTGGACGACCTCTCCTTCGCAGAAGAAGGCAACTACACGGTGGCCGCCGTCGCCGTGCTCGGCAACGCTGACAACGCTACATTACTGTACTACTTCCAGACATTCGCGGATATCGTCGTCAAGGAGGTCCAAGTCGAAGCTGTGTGAGTTCTTTGCTTGCTGGCTGTATAATAATGACTCTGTGCTGCGTGAGATCTGACACACGGTGTTTGTCTTGGCTTTGGCAGGTATGACAGCGACTCGACTTATTGCCGCGTGACGGCACAGAACCCACTAGAGGATAGGCTGAACTCGAATGCGCTACTTGCGAGCAGCGACAGCTCCGAGATCGAGGTGGTGATTGACGCCAACAACGTCGTGCAGGCCAACCAGGCCTTTGACGTCGTGTGGACGGCCACGCTGGCGCGTAACTCTTCCAAGGATATCGAGCTGCCTTCGCCCCTGGAGGCCGTCTACGTGGTAGACAACGATGGCACCGAAGAGAGCGGGTACTACACCATCGTGGGCTCAGTCGTGAAGCTGTGCGAGCGCGACATGGCCTGTGACGAGTATTCCAGCACGGTCACTGTATCGTCTGCTGACTATTCCGCGAACTTTACGTCGGCAGGCACCGCGACGTTCAATGCGAGCGGCATTGCCGTTCCCTCGACAGGCTGGTACGAGGGCTTTGTCCAGGTGACGCTCGCGGGGGCCAACGCTGACTCGCAGAGATACGACTTCATCAAGTATTTCGAAGTCTACGCAACTCAAGAGAACGTGGCGCAGCAAGTGGAGAGTGAGAAATACGCGAACGATGGCAGTGAGTCTTATTGCTGGGAAGTTCTTGCGGCTGCTAACGATGTGGACGTTGACGCGACGAGCGTGATGTTTTCGGGAAACAGCACCAACTGTCCGTACACGGTGAACATGACTGTCTCTACGACGACGTTTACGGTGGAGGCCGGCGCCCTGGTGAGTTGGACTGTTGCGAAGCAGACCTCGTACACTGATACGGACGGGGTGACCGTGAACACCACGACAGCCTACGACGAGTCCACTGGCCAATACGTGAACCTGCCGCAGATCAATGTATATTACTGCAACGACACAACGTGCTCGCCATTCTCTGAGAAGAAGACGCTGGCGTATTCTGCGCAGCCTATGAACTTCTCGGAGAGAAGTGGCCAGGCCCTGTTCTCCACAAAGATCAGTATTCCGAGCGAAGGGACGTACGCACTCATGGCACATGCTGTAGTGCCGAATGGGGACGGCCTCCGGTTCGATGTGGCCTCGTTCATGCGTATGACCGTCACAGCGACCTCAGCGTCGGCTGATACCAGCGACAGCTCAGGGTCTCACGTGGGTCTTATTCTTGGCTTGACTCTGGGCTGTGCGTCAGTTATCTGCCTCGCTGCTTTGGGATTCGCAGTCATGCGTCGGCGACGAGTGGAGCAGAAGGCTGCGCAACAGAAGGAGAGCCGACACAGCTTCTTCGGGTTTCAGCCGCTGTCCAACACCAACGAGCTCCCCACAAACTCTCCCAACTCAGCCCATGGCTCAGACGAGTCGGGCCACTTCATGTACGTGAAGGCGCAGCGGTCGCCCATGGACATGCCCCGCGCTTCCTCGTTGTCCTATGATCCGTACTCTCGGAGAAGTTTTGTCGAGGCTGGCAACGAGGACTCGGGCTACAGCTTCACCTCCGACCCGGAGCCTCCCTACCCGTCATCGAACGAGAGGACTTCCCAAACGCAGCGAACGCCTGCGACGCCCCAGTTTTGAACGTACTATTACCCAGTGAGTGGACTCCTCCTCCTCGCAAAGGAGAGCATGAGTAGCGTTGCCCAAGTGTACAAAGAAGACAAATGCTAATATGAACACGCAGTCACAGCTTGATGCGCATCAAAAGGCAACTTCAACATGTCCGATATGTGGACCACATCATCCCAACCCCGTATAAACCGATATCACAGCTATCAGCTTTCCCTTTTCGCGCGTTTGAACCGTGCGCGGGACCAAAGCAGCCCTCGCCGTCATGATGCGGGGCACGTCGGACGTGGCCATGGGCGGCGAGTCCAAGCACGAGGACGAGGAGGAGATGGGCGACGCGGTGCCGCCCATGCCCGCGGGCTTCTCCACACCGCGTCGGCGGCAGCAACAGGCGGGCGGAGGCTTCGAGTTCAGCGTCACGCCGGAGCCCTCGCGTCGTCGCCTGTCGACGTCCAGAGGCCGCCAACCGGGCGCAGGACTCGAGGAATCGCCCGCCAGATACTCGCCGAGTAAAGTGAAGGCGGCGGTGCGCTCGTTCGCCGACTTTCTGCACTTTCTGGTACGTTTTAAGCGCTCTAGCCGGAGAATTAGATGGGAAGTCGACGACTTAGACTCGACTTTCGCGTATTTTGGTGCTTTTGGAGGAACAGAAGGAGCACCAGCCGGAGCACGCGCTCATTATCCAGAGGTTCGCGGAGCTCGGGGCGGTCATTGAGTCCCAGAAGAGACACATCGACCGCTGGAAGGGCAAGGAGCTGGACCTGGCCATTGAGGAGGCCCAGCAGAACTTGGAGCTCATCCGAGAGTTGGGGGAGACCATCCAGAAGCAGGAGCTGCAGATTGCAGAGACCACAGTGGAGAAGCAGAAGTGGGAGGAGAAGTACCATCTTGCGGCGCAGGAGGTGGAGGCGCTGAAGAAACAGGGCTCGTACCAAATCCAGCAGCTACGCTCGGAGGTGGCTATGCTACGACAGGCAGGTGTTGAGGTGGAGAAGAAGCTCAAGCAGCGAGATGCATCCCTTGACTCGTTGAAGAAGAACAACGATACGCTACGTACCCAGATGGAGCAGATGGAGCGTGACAGTTCAGTCGTCATACAGGAGAACACAACGCTGAAGCAGCAAGGAGCGCACCAGTCGGACGAGATGCGTGCTCTTGAGCAGCAAATTGATGAGCTGCGTGAACACTACGAGTCCGTGGCGAGCAAAGCGACGGAGCTTGAGCAGGACGTGGCATCTTGGCAAACAAGATACGAAGAGAAGGAGCACCACGTGGGCAAACTGGAAGACGCACTCAACCATGGAAGACAAGAAATGGGACAGCGCGAGGGCAACTTGGAGCACTTGATGGCCGAAAACCGTAAACTGCAGGAGCATATGGATAGACTGGGGCAGGAACACGAGAAGCAACTCGCAGAAAAGCACAAATACCGCACCGAGGTTGAGGCAGAGCGACAGAGACTCACTCAAGCTATTCAGCTAGAGTCCGTGCGATTCCAGAACCTTAAAAAGGAGGCTGGAGGTGTGCGTGCGCAGATTGAAGCGCAGGCAATGGTTGCAATGAAGCAACGCGAACAGCAATTGCTCGATGAAAAGTCTCGGGTGGAGGAAGAGCTGCAGCACCAGTTCAGCAAAATCAACCAAGAGAACATTGAATTGCGGGCCACTGTAGATAGTCTGAAGGATATCAACCGACGTAAGAGCACTGAGATTGGTCGACTGGTGGCAACCTCTCAAGAGGCCGAGCAGCAAAACCAGTCACGGACAGTGGAAGCTCAGAGAATGCAGCAGCAAACGGAGGAAGTAGCACGCGCAAAGCAACAAATTGAGGCGCTGTCCAAGCGTTTGGCTGCTAAGGATGCTGCTCATGACGAATCAATGAAGTCGCAGTCCGCTGAATTCGAGAATCAGTACAATGAGTTCGTCTCTCAAGTCGAGGGGCAGTTCAACGAAATGACTCAAGAAAACGAACAGCTGCGAGCTGATCTCAATGAGGCAGCAAAGAAGCTCGAGGTGTATGAAGTACAGTCGTCGGCGGAAGGAGAGGAAATTGGTAGGTGTCGAACTGAGTACGAGAAGCTTCAGCTCCAATTAAATGAAGGTGCTCGTGAAAACGACTCCCTGAAGCGCGAGCTTGAGCTTCGCCTGCAAGAGCTTGCATCGAGGAACAAGGAGAATGCCGAGTTCAGTGCGCAAATCGAGCAGTTCCTGGCCCCCGACCACGAACGCACAAAAGAAGTGGAACTACTGCATGGACAGCGTGCGCACTTGGAGGAACAAAATCGGGAGCTACAGAGACTAATGGAGGAGACCAGGGCTGAGGCTAATGCCACAATGGAGGAAGCACACCGGGTCCACGACCGCTCTGTTGAGCAGAAGACCGTTCATGACACCACAGTTCGTTCGCTATGCGAGGAGAAGGAAGCGATGAATCGCAATTTGGTGATATTGGAAGCCCAAGTTACGTCGGCCCGCAGTGAGATTGAACATTGGAAGACATCCGTGCATCAACTCGAAAATGACAAGCGAGGACTTGAGCTTAGAATCCAAGAAGTGATGCGACAGGCGACTGAGCAGATTGAGACGCAAAAGCAATCGGCAGCTATGGTTACGGAGGATGGCCGAACGCAGCTGCAGAAATTGACGGCCCAGCTTGTGCAGCGTGACGCACAGATGAATGAAGGTCACCAACAACTCCGCAATTTGCAAGAAACGGTCCGATCGTTGGAAGAGAAGCTCCGTACGCAGCAGTACGAGTATGAAAGCTTACAGATGAAGAACGAGCAGGTGAATATCCAGCTTGACTCTCTTCACAACGAGAAACGCGAGCTGGAGCATGTTATGCGGCAACATAGTTCCTCAATCCTACGTGAAGGTCAACCAGGGTTGGAAAATAATCTTTCTCAAAGGCTGGAACGCTTTGCCCGCGAGATGGATCGACGTGTGCAGGATGAAAGTGACAAGGCTATTCATTTGCAGGCAGTTTTGGACTCGAAGCTCGACACGCAATTGCAACATTCGAGTGAGGAGAGAGTCAAGCTTGAGGAAGAGAACGCTAGGCTCCAGCGAGAGCTAGAAAATTACGCCGCTGAGTTGGAAAAACTCGACTCCGAGCTTCTGCAGCTACAGCGCGAACGTGAGGGACAGGATCGTGCTCTAAACGAGATGCAGCAAACGAAGCTTGAGGAAGAAAACGCTGGGCTCCAGCGAGAGCTAGAAAATTACGCCGCTGAGTTGGAAAAACTCCACTCTGAGCTTCTGCAGCTACAGCGCGAACGTGAGGGACAGGAGCGTGCTCTAAACGAGATGCAGCAAATGATTTCGGCCCATGAGGAAGAAAAATGGGTTCAGAACAACGCATCTGATGACTTCAGGTGCCTTGACGCTGAGCATAAAGAGTTGAAGGCGACGCACGAGCACTTCAAGCATAATACCTTGGCCGAACTGAAACAGAAGGAGAGCGAGATAACTGAATTCCAAGATAATGCGGCGGAGTTGCAGTCCAAGCTGGATCAAGAAAAGCAAATGACGCGCCATCTTATGGACCGTTCTCATTCTGAGAAGCAAGAACACGCAAAGGAACTCGCTAAATTGTCCCAGGTTGAAAAAGTGCAGCAGACGCGAGTAAAGGAGCTGGAGGCGTCAGTGAAGCGCCTTGAGCATGAACTGCAAGTCAGCGAGCAGTCTATGACAGGAAGGGAACAGGGTGTCATGCACGAAAAGCTGCAAAAAGAGCGTGAGCATCGAGTGTTGCAAACTCGGTTCGACGATTTAGTCGCTGAAAATGAAGCAACTCGCAAGCAGATGGGTGCTGAAGTGGAAGAGGTCGAGCACTTGCACCAAGAGATTGACCAGTTGCACGAGGAGATCGAGCGATTGCACGAGGAAATTCGTGACAATACGGCTGAGATGGATAATGCGAGAGGCCAGCTTCACGTATCTGAACAGCTTACAATGAAGCTGGAGGAGCTGCAAGATGATCTTGCTGCACGCGAGAGCGAGGCTCGTCGGCACGAGACTGAGTTGGCTGCGAAGGAAGAAATGCTGCAGCATGCTCGGGGTGCTGACGACAAGCTGAGGCATCTCCAGGACAAGATGCACGAAAAAGACGACGAAGTTGCTTCACTGAAACAGCAGAACGCGAAATTCCGGGAGCAGCTTAAGCGAGTTGCGCAGGCAAAGCTCTCGTCAAAGCATTCGGCAGAAGCTGATGGTGCGGCTCGAGAAACAGCTCTGAGAGAACTGGAGGAAGCGTATGAGCAGTCGGTGCAGCGCGAGCAGGAGCTTACATCACAAATCGCTCACCTCGAAGACGCCAAGTCGGATATGCTCAACCAGTTCCGCCGCGAGATGAGGACGTTGAACATCGAGTTCGGTGCTCAAGGGTCAAAGGGTAACGGCAACTACATCGACGAGAGTGCCTTCCACCGTGGCATTGTGGAGATCTCTGCCCTTCTTCGAAGCTATCAGGATCGTGAGACCCGCCAAGACGCACTTATCCATCGCAAAGAGAAGCAGATTAACGAGCTCAAAATGCGGTTGGACGAGTTGGAGCATTCGTTCCGCCTCCAGGATAGCGAGCTGAACAAACGCGAGGAGTCGAGGGAAAGGGAAAATTCGGTTCACCAGGAAGTTGAGGCCATGAGTCGGGAAGTTTTCAAGCTGAAATTGGAGAACCAAGAGCTACGTGAAAACCTCACTGCTGTGGATGGTGAGTGCATTTCCGAAGAAGCCGTTGAGTGGGAAGAGAGGTGTGCAAAACTAAAGCAGCGAGTGCGCGAGTTGAAGGACGCGAACACGAAGCTCAAGGAGAGCCGCTTCTCCAAAGCCGACATGAAGGCGCTTGTGAAGGAGGTTGAGAAGCTTACAAACCAAGTTTTGGAGAAGGATATGCAGCTCCAAGCTCTTCAGAATCGTGGGACGTCAAGGCTCAAGAGTAGTCCTGCTTCAGCTGCAGCGAATGGATCTCGTCGTGCTAAAGACCTACTTGAGGAAAAGATCATGGTGCTCAATGACCACTTGACTGGGCTCATGACAGAGAACATGCAGCTTCAACACAGCGTTGAGCAGTATGCTGTCGAGTACGGCCCACTGGATGGTGCGACCACGAATGGTGCTATTGGCAACTCAGGTATTCGAGTACCCGCCCGAACAAACAGCCGCAAGCCTGCTGTTCGGTCACATTAGAAGTCACCTCGACAGATAAGGGAGGCGCATGGTGTGACGTATCCAGCATTGATCAATCTATTTACTGAAAGTTTTCTTGCTTGCAGTGTTCATAGTACCCCCCATGCACCTTACACTAGCTGGCGTTGCTTGGTTTCCGGAAGGTACGCCCAGAAGAAGACCAAGCATGCCAGGTACGTGGCTCCGTACGCGATAAAGGTGGCCGCAGTACCGAAAGTCTCGAACAGTGTGAGCATGGAGCCGTTCACGAGCAGCGAGATGAGCGACATGGTGAATGTGCAGTAGCTCATATATCGTGCACGGTAGCTGTTGTCTTGGAACAGTTCGCTCAGGATGACTACAAACAGGATGCTGGGACCGACGGCAGCAAACACGTTGAGCACGGCGAAGGTGATCATGATGCTCGCCGAAGCCGCTGAATTGTGTGCAAAATCGTCGGTCGAGTAGCGCGCAAAAATTCCGCCGCTCGCTGCGAAGCAGGCGCAGACGACAGCGAGGCTGACTAAGTACACTTGTCGCCGCGAGAACCTTGGAATGACGAATCGTCCAGCGAAGAGTACCGACACAACCGCCACGAGCGAACAGAGGAGTCCAAAAACGTTCGCGTCTCGACGTGAGTAGGAGGAGCTGGTCTTGGCTATGATCTCCGGCCCGTAGAAGAGAGACGCGTCGACGCAGTTATTCACATAGGCCAGCAAGATGCCAATCACGAGCTCCAGGTGCGGGTTGGGAGACGCCGGCGCTCTTGAAGCCGCCAACGATGATGGAGAAGCAGCAGCAGCAGCAGCAGCAGCAGCAGCAGCAGTAGCAGCAGCAGCAGCGTCCTGCTCGGACGGGCGTTGGTAGTTCCCGTTTCTCGAGCGTTTGATCGTAACAACAGGGCCGGCACTGTCGACGCTCTCTTCGTCCGAGACGTCCGTAACTCCGTCTTCCAGATCCGTCGTCGGGTTCTCCTTCCAGCGGAGCCATTTGATGCTCTCCGGGAAGTGGAAGTGGAAGTTGTAGAGCACGTACAGCGCCGGCAAGCTACCAAAGGCCAAGCAAGCTCTCCAGTTCTCACTCACGGCGATCATGAAGATGTACGGCACCGCCACGCCAGAGTTCACCCTGCACCCAGCAGCAACATACCATCAGCCTCACTACAAGACCAGTCGTTACAAGTCCGTCACTAACTCACCCGAGCTGGAACAGCGTGAGGAACGCCCCGCGACTCGTGGCGTCCACACACTCGCTGATGTACATGGGGATGAGCAGTATGGACAGCCCGTTGCCCACCCCAGAGCACAGGCGCCAGAGCACGAGCCACGAGAAGCTGGCGCTGGCCGCACCAGCCAGTAAAGCGCCCACAATGGAGCACGAGCAGGCGAACATGGCCGTCGCCTTGCGGCCGAAGCGGTCGGCCAGGTACCCACCAACGAGCATGGAGCTGGCGTCGCTCAGCGTCGCCGTGGCGCTCAGCGCCTCCTCCTGCGCCGACGACAGCTGCAGATCGTCCCGCATGTACTGCAAAGTGGCCGCCAGACTCACGTTGTATCCGTAGATGAGCCCGCCCATGACGCTGAACAGCACCCACGTGCGCCGCTTGAAGCCGCCTATCCCGCCGTAGCCCTCATCGTCCGAGACCTCCGCCTCCTTGGCGTAGCGTTGCCGCTGCCCCCGCAGCCGCAGGAGCTCGTTCGTCTCCTCCGGCGTCATGTCTTCAGCTGGCATGTTGCGCACAAAAGCTGTTGACGTCAAGTATCAGATCGTTTTAGGTCAGATCGTGTGGCCCACACCAATTATAAGAACATTTAACTGAAACAGATGTTGATGTTATGAACAGCTCATTTGCAAAACAGGAAAGAAGACGATGCCCAAGTTCTACGGCGCCGCGCGGTGGGCGCCCAAGCTCATTCTTCTCCAGATTCTCTGCATGCAGGTGCGTTGCGGTAACTCCGCCTTCGTTTCCTCTATCCAACCGTACTAGTTATGTTATCTAACGTGGTCTGTATCGACTGTTACGTCACTTTTTCCACCGCGTCCAGTGCTCGCACTACGTGGCGCAGGTTCTGGTGCTGGGAATTTGCCACGGCGCGCACGTGACGCTGGACCAAATGTTCGCCTACCACACGCAGACGGTCGTGACTGTCGACGGGTTGAAGAACTGCTTCGCTATTGTAGCCGCCGGCTTCGTCAGGTCTGTTCCGAGTCGCTGGAAGTCCCCATACTCTTGAAGTGATCTTTTGGCTCACTTACCTGTTGCCCAGCAGTGCCGTATGTTTGTCGCTCTTCGTGGAGCGCGCCAAAAAGTGTCTGGACTTTGGTGTGACGCTCTACTTCATCGACTTCCTGGTCCAGTGTTTCTATTCGGTGCGGGGTCATGACTGTGGGTGATGGATGGATACCTACAAGACACCGGGCTAACGTAACTTTCTTGTTGCTGCAGGAGTTCCCCAAGATGTGGGACTGGTGGCTCGTGCACGTCGTGGCTGCAAGCGTGACCATTGTACTGGGCGAGTATCTGTGTTCGCGACGTGAGCTGGAGGAGATCCCTATGGTCGACCTCTTCACGAAGCGCTCTTCGCGCAAGAACTAGCGGGATTGTGACAGGGGGCTCAAGGCAGACGAACGAGTCCACATGAACAATGCACTCACGTTCGCTTGAGCTCCAAGTTTACTGTTTGTACGATTTGTGCTTTGCTAGGCTACGACGGGTTTCGAAGCACCGGTACGGGCTCCAGGCGTGCACTGGGTCTTTGGAGAAGAAACGTGACCATGTCGAGCTGCATGAGATAGGATTTCTCCATGCGGTCCATGGCCTGGCGGACATTCTCGTCGAGCCCTCGCAGGTGCGGCAGCAAATCGGCGTATGCTAACGCAGCCACGAGATGCTCCAGGTTCTCGTCTCGCAAAATCTGTCTGGGCAGGCGGAGATGCGTCAATCGCGGCAGTGCGGCCAGTTCTTGCAACAGCACAGACGTTGGCACGCGCGCACGAGAGAGGTCCAAACGCTGTAGTGTATAGGTCTGCGTGCAAGCTAGCTTGCGCACCCAGGACGATGACGCTGTGGCCGGCGCAACGACGCTCACAAATCGCTCGGAGAAGAGATTAACTTCGTCCAGGGCCCTGGAAAAGTACTGCAAGCCCAGGTTTGTCCTTGGCATGAGATCGTCAATCACCTGTGGACTAGCAGATGAACTGGAGTTGTCATCCAAAAGCCCCTCCACACGGGCTGGCAAGCTGCCGTAGTACGCCACGAGCTTGCTTTTGTACTCGTTAACGTCGATGATTGGCGTTATGGACCAATGCGGGGAAGGGTGACGCGCAAGCTCGCCCCCTGCGCATTGAAGGTAGTCGTGGCGAAGCAGTTTAGAAGCACTGGCCGAGTGGGTGATGATGAGGTACTTCGCATACTCCAGGAAAGACCGGAGACCGCTCGAAAAGCAGCCTGGGAAGCGCAGTAGCGGACTCAGCACGGTGGAAGCACTGGCATCCACAAATCGACCACGTGCCCACACAGTCATTGCGGTTTGGATTACCGAGCTCACCATAGTCGGGTGGGGTAAAGCTAGACGGTTGCGAAATGCAGCGGCCATGGCACCAGCATTGCCACCATTAGCAGCGTTTTCACCGACAGCAGCTTCTGCTTCTGCTACTGCCAATCTCTGACGCTGTTGTGCGAACTCACCGTTAAGCTCGAACACGGCTGCAGGCACATTCATGTCCGCATCAACTGCAAGAACCGGGTCAAGCGCTCGGCCGCGAGTGCCACCTGTGTGCTGGCAATTCCGTCGGCTGAGAAATAGCTGAAATAAAGGGGCACACCGCCTGGTCTGCTGACGATGTTCCTGCATAACCTTGGCCCCCAACTCATGGGCTAACATGTCCACATCGTCACCATCAGCGTCGTCCACCTCATCACTTTTTTCTTCGGGTTGCGTACGTGCAACGCGCTGTGAAGGTTCTGCTTTTTGCATCCGTTGTTGGCTGTGCACCACGATGTTCACCGGCGAAATGTCGGCATGCTCGCAGTTAGAGCGCTCCAGGGCATCCACCGCCAGCAGCATTTGGCGCAAAAATGAACGCAGCGTGCGCTCACTGACACGCCGCTTTGTGGAAAGCCACGCGCTCAACGTGACCCGATCGCGTCCGTCCGCCACGCTGTAAACGTCTTCGTCATCAGCAGCACCAGCGCCGTTCTGAGCATGCACCATCGCACGCTGCTGCTGAGCAGGCGCAAGTACTGCTGCATTCGGTGCATCCGCCTCAGGACCAACTTGACCTTCTGTCTGCACCTGTAGATGCAAATCCGCCGCCATTCGCGTCACTTCCTGATCCTCCTGCGATCGCAGCTCTGATGCTGTCGAGTTGAATTTCACACATACCAGATGCACACTGGAAACTGGTTCATCTCCTCGCACCTGCGATACCCGCCGCAACCTCGGCAGTGCGCCAACCTGTGCCTGTCCGTTGAGCGTCTGAAACAGTTCCAGAAACCTGCCATTATACCTCGTCGCCGCTGCATTAGCAGCATTCGTAGTCGCAGTAGTCGTCGCTGCACCAGCATTGGCATCACTGCACTGTGCAGTGTGCGTCGCCTGAGCGATGTTCAGTCTCTGATACACCATGTAGACCAGGATAGCAGGCACGTCGTCCTGCTGACGCGTCGGGTCTCGGTCCAATCCGAGCAGCGGGCGCAACGGATACCTCTCCAACGGCGTGACCAGCAACGGCTCCCAGAACAAATCGTCCCTCGCCAAGGCCCTCCAGGCTCGGCAGACCCCGCTGACACGCAGCAATTCCTGCATGGAGAAGAATGCGAACAGCAGCATCTCGAGGCCTCCGAGCGCGTCGATGCCGCCGCTCTGGTTACGTTCACTCTTGGACGGATCATCCCTCTGCACTTCCTGCCAGTCCAACGACTCGTCCTCGCCCGAGAGGATCATGCTGCTGGAGATCTTCATCGAGTAGGCCGCGTCGCCGCCTTCGCCGGACTGCAGCGGGTGGAACTTGATGCGCTCGCGCACCTGGCGGAGCGCCCGGAGCTTGTCCCGGCACTGGCGCTGCTGCAGCATGAGCGGGTCCTCGTCCTCGAGCGAGTGCGGCGAGTAGGCAGTGGGCTTGGGCTGGAAGCTCTGGTTCTGGATGGAGCGGATCCACTGCGACGACGCGTTCTGGTCGGCGGCCGGGCGCTTGGGGCGGCGCCGCGACGGGGAGGAGGCGTCCATTGGTGGCAGGCACTCCGGGGCTTGAGGTGGCAGTTGCAATGTGAGATTTTCGTCGCAAAAGGCGGAACGAAAATCAGCGGAAAATCGGATAATGTGAACTTACCATGGCATGGTGAAAAAGGGGGCTACGAAGGGAAGAAGCAGCCTGTCCCCGTGTTTTTTTTTTTTTTTCTCGGCGGAAACGCTCGCTTGAAACGGCGGTGGAGCTGAGCCAAAGCACCGGGGAGGTGTAGTTCTTGGCAAGAACTTCTTGCACCGAGCTCTTGCAGTGTGCTGTACTTGCATGTGCCGTCCCAACCATTCTGTCCCCTGCGACATCGCGCTAATATCCGTCCACCCAATCATATGTCCCCGCATCATCAATTTCGCCCAATCGCCGAACAGCCGATACTTTTATAGGTTTTTGGGAAACGGGGCATTATCACTTTCGCTGTGAGACCAAGCAGCAGCAAGCAGCATGGGCAGCAAGGCCGGCAGCACGGAGCACGAGCTGCGGCTCAAGTTCCTGTTCGCCAACCAGGACGGCGTGCACGTGGAGCTGAGCTTCCCCAGGGCGGCGACGGTGGCGGAAGCGAAGGCGCATCTCATGCGCACGTGGCCCCAAAGTACGTTGTGCCACACTCCCATTGTGCCATCGTGCCCATTCTCACGCGATAAGTCACCTCCGCCAATTGCTCGCAGATGTGCCGCCCGCCGAGGACGCCAAGTCCGTCCGCCTGATCTGCATGGGGCGCGGCATCCTGCAAGACGCGCACACGCTGGGGGCAGCCGTCCCGGCCTTTGACACGCACCCGACCCCCGTGAACGTGTCGGTCTTCCACAAGTCGCAGCAGGCGGTGCGAGGTACGCACGCTCTGATGCGGAAACTCCGGCGATGGATGGGGAGCTGATTGCTGCTGCTGCTACTTGTGCTGGTGTAGAACCCACGCGCGGCCACGCGACCGCCAAGACGGTGGAGTCGGCGGGCTGCGGCTGCGTCATATGCTAGAACGATACCGATGTACACAAACATACGCGCGCGCACACACACACACGTCGCTCTCTCTCTCTCTATCTTGACTCGTGTTTAGCACTAAGTTATTTGAAATAACTAACCGAAGGCCCCATTCTCTTTTCTGTCTTGTGCATTAGCTTAGCAGAAGGGCTGCTGGCAGATCGGACACTTGTTCTTGCCAGACTGGTTGAACCACTTGTACAGACACGAGTTGTGGTACTTGTTGTTGCACGTCTTGCAGGGCAGAGACGGCAGACCCATGTTCTTCGGGTTCAGGATGGAGTAGCAGATCGGACACGGCTCCACGCCCTCGAACTCCTTGTCCACATTGTGCTTCCACAGCAGCACGGCGTCCAGCAGTGAACCATCGCGAGACGACGTCACGCGGATAATCTGCAGCACCCATCGCCGCCAACGATCTTCCGAAATGCCGATACGCTTCGTGCACTCCACCTCCACGCAACGCAGCGGGTAGGACGACGGCACGCGCACGACCATTTCAAGGGCGCACTCGTCCTTGATGTATGTTGTTGTGATCTCGCGAGACACACGGCTTCCCTTCACGGTCATCTCTTCGTCGTCCCAGGACTCGCCAGCAGCCGATGTGCTCTCACCTGCCTTCTGGATGAGCTCCAGCTCGGCTGCGAGCACCGACGGAGTGATGTGGTCCTCGAAGTATTTGGCTGCCCAGCTACGCGTGGCACGCGAGCAATCGTCGTTCCACCAGGACCGCACCATCGCAGGGAGGCGAACCACCGTACGGAAGAACACGCGAGTGCCAAGCTGGAATACGCGTGTCTTGTGGAGACTCCACGTCGCATCGTCTTCCTTCTTGTCCAAGTCTGCCACGTCAAACAGCGCGGTGTCTTGTAGTTCCGAGATCGCAGCCTTCGATGCAGACTGCGGTTCTTGCGATAGCAGCGCGGAACTGAAGTTAAGGACATTCGTGAGCATTCCGTGGCGTGCGACGTATGAGCTCAGGGACGACGCGATTAGCGTGGTCGAAGCACCTTCGCCTTCACTACTGCTCTCGCCTCCACTTCCACTCGAAGGGAAAAGCTGAAGGAACAGATCCCAGAGAAGCAGCTTCCCCGTGAGGTCCTCACGCTCTAGCACCTTTTGCTTACGACTGCGCATACGGATATTGGCAGCGCTGCTCTCGCCATGCTTATCAGCGAATACAGCACGCAGTGCAGAGCGCAATGCCTTTGGAATCAGCACCTTGGCTAGCGCGGCTTCCGTCGCTGCCTCGTCCTCCGCGTTCACGTCGATTGCACTCGCATCGTAATTGCGCAAGCGGAGTGCGCCGCTGTAAGAGGCCAAAATGTACAACAGCACACGGAGCACTGGCTGTAGGGGATAGCGCTTGCCATTGAAGAGCGACGCGAGAGTCTCAATACCACCGAAAGACTCCAGCACAAGCCGGTTCACGTGGTCAATATCAGGAATGCTCGTAAGGGTCGAGCGCAATGCCGGAAGCGAAGTCGCAAGAACCTCTTCGACGCTGTACCAAAGGTTTATAAGCTGGAAGCACTGCGATGGAGCCCCTAGTGCCACGTACGTGGTTACGATACTTGCCTTCAGCTCGGCACTCTCCGAAAATGCGCAAAGCACCGTGGATAGAAGAGCTTCTCGGTAGTGTACAGCAAGCTCCTGCAGCGCGTCAGGGTTCGAGTCGTACATCGCACTAACGAGATTCATCAAAGCCAATCGTGCAGTAGCTAGTTCGTCAGAGTAACCAAGCACAATACGCTCTTCATCGCCCTTGATAATTCTCCGATCACCGAGAGTCGAGCTGCGCTTTTGGATTTTGATCGCAGCAGTCTTGGCAGTCTCTGACTTGCCCGCAATCGCATGCGTCACTGTCAAACGTGCCACGTTCTCCCACGCATCACAGAATTCCGAAGTTGCATCTGGCAGGTATACTGCGAGAGCCGCCACGTACTCCGTGACAGCAACCCATTGATCAATTTCTACAACAATCGGAGAGCCCGGCGCGAGCATTTCCACAAGTTGCGGGATAATGGATTCTTGGGTCGAAAGATTGATTACTTCTTGCTTGGCAATGCTGGCGGCGATGGATAATTTTTCTTCTTCCTTTACTGCCCGCGTCACCAATCGCAAATACTCGAATAAACCAATCGCGGGCTTTGCGATAGCGTCACGATCGCTCAAAGCGAAGAAGCCCTTGAGCACTGACACGACTTCACCACTAGCTTCGTTATCCGAGTGCAGCGCACTGAATAGTGAAATAGCAACAGTTTGGGTAGATGCTGCCTTCCAGTCGCCATCCACCAGCCCCTGAACAAACTGTACCCGTTCTCCAACGGAGCTGAAAATTGATAGAACTGCAACGGAAAGTTCGTCCAGCTTCTCGTGTTGCTCTTGTGTAAGCAAGCTCATGTTTTGGTTCGAAGCAGGAGCACCCTGATTCTTGCTTAAGAACACCACATCGCGATACTCCACACTTTCACGCTTCTGCTCGCCCCGACACGTAGCAAGTGCAGCTCTAAGGACCTTGTCCAAAACTCCCGACGTCAGTTTCAGTGCTTCGTACAAGTGCTCCAGGGTCAAATAGCTCTCCAGAATTTCCACAAGTTCGACACCTCTCTGAATGTGGTCATCGGAGTGGAACACTACCCAGGTCAACGCATGGGTAACATCGACGTCCACCAGCTTCGTAACAAGACCCACCGCCTTCTCTTCATGCTCTGATATCAATGAGGTGAAGTACACTTGCAGGGCGTCAACGACTTGCTCATCCTCGCATACCTCTCCCAAACCAGACAACACGCGGCTGTAAAATAGCTTCTCCTTTGAATCCTCATTGCACCGCAAGTTGATCGCATCCAGTTTCTCCACAAGCTGCGAGACAGAGAAAAATGCTTGATCAGCACCAAGCTGCACGTAGCTTTTGACATACGCTGCAAAAAGCTTGGTGTTGAACGACACGGTGCCTGCCGGCAAATCTGCAAGGAGGAAACCATTGACATGCCCAGCCAATTCATTCACAAACGCCTCCGTTCGTGTCGACGACCATTTCTTGAGAGAGTGGCGCACAGTCCGTGCCCACAGCGCACTTGCTTCGGCTCTGTAGCTGCCCCGCGCTGAAAGATGGAAGAGCA
This sequence comes from Phytophthora pluvialis, assembly GCA_001314425.1. Taxonomy (NCBI): domain Eukaryota; phylum Oomycota; class Peronosporomycetes; order Peronosporales; family Peronosporaceae; genus Phytophthora; species Phytophthora pluvialis. The sequence goes on along the minus strand of LGTU01000071.1, from coordinate 8,852 downwards.
GCTTATACAGCTGACCCTCGACAACTTCAAGTTCGGTTGGAAGTTCCCCGTTTAGCTTGTAGAACAGCTCGCAGAGTTGCGTCAGAATCTGCACCACAACTGCGTCGCTGCTGTCGGCACCGTTTTGAAGCACAAAGTGACACAAAATCACCACTGCATCAGAACTTACGACAGGGAAGTTGGAGAGGCCACCAAGACACGCTTTCAGAAGAGTGGCAAAAGCGCTAGCGTCCAAACCATCAAGTCGCCCCTTCAAGCTGATCATCAAAAACTCATCAAGCAACTTGCCTTGCCAAATTGCTTGAAGTGCCTGTAGTGTCGGATCAGATTGGTCACTAACCGATACTCCACTTTCGAAGTGATTTTGCCAGCTTCCGCAGGAAAGCCATAACTTATTGCCCTGTTCAGTAATCGGAAATTGCAGTCCGTACTGAATGATGTCGCTTGCATCCGCCATATCGCCGAACTGAACGTCGCAGTCCTGGAAAAGCTGCAGCAAAAACTGCTTCTTCTCCTTTGCAGCAAGGAAAAAAGGTCGCGTGAGTTCAAGAGCAATACGCATTGTTTTTGCCACGGTCTTGCTGTTGGCTGATCTCTTCCACTCAGAAAGCGCGTGGAGCACTGGACGGTAGTGGCCATCAAAATGCGTCTCCATCGGCGTATCGGTTCCATTCAACAGTAGCAGATCCAACGGATGAGCTTTACAAACTCCATTAATCGCCTCCAATAATCGGGCAATCGATGCGTTCTTAGCTGGGGAAAATGTCGACTCGACCACTAGGGTGTCAACTTGGTCTAGCGACTGTCCATAGACCTCCTTGCTCGTCGATAACCACTGCGAAGCCTCCTTGTCCTCACTTCTGTCCTTAGCATCGGCGACACCAGCGCCAATCAATATGGCAACCCTTGAAGGGACGAAAGACAACTTGGACACCATCGAGCTGATAGCTTGTCTTGTCCATGTGTGCAGCTTCTCCGTAAAACCATCCTTCAAAGTATTAATCATATCGAAATCACCCGAAAAACTGCGTAGCCGGCTGCTCATCTCCAGCATACTGCTTGCGAAAAGTGCGACGTCTCCCTCTGGAAACTCCGGCGAGCTGAGCGTCGTCGTGAGTGAAGAGACACACACTTTCTCGAACTGGTTCACATAGTTGGCCTCTAAAGGCTCGGCGTCCTGTTCACTTAACCATGCCGCATTCGCACTCTCTTTCAAAAAGATGCTGAAAAAACCTGTAATACACTCAAAGAACGCTGTAATTGCCGGTGGTTCGCAGAATCGCGCGTCTTTCGACTCGATAAATTTCCAACACTGCTCCAACACCCCTGTATACAGCGCAGATTGACCCTTGGCAGGATCGACCGCCATACTCAAAGGTACCATCGACAAAAAAGGCAACAGCATTGGGAACGACGATCGACCAGACCCGTAGAATCCATGCCTGATCTGGGCAAAAAGTCGCGGGTAGACAGCACTGACAACGAATTTGGGGAAGCTGGCACTCGAGTGCCACACGTTGGGGAATGTTTGCAAGAACGTGAGCACGGCATTCCACATGGCTTCGTGATTAGCTAGGCTCTTATCGCCGAGAATTCCAAGAACCACCTTGCCAAACGCCTCTTCACGCGCGGCAACGATCTCCTTGGCACTCGTGCACAGGGTCACAAGCGCCACGTACATCGCTCTCCTCACATTATCACGCGAGAAGTTCGGGTGCTTCGAGGACGCTGTCGCAAGACGCGTGAACTTATCGGAGGCCACTACCGTGGCCACCGAGCAGGTCGCATCTTCGTCACTCAACTTGTCCGTCATCTGTTGCTCGGCAAAGAACTTGACCACCGCATCAATGCTCAGTACGGCGGCGGAGACGCATCTCTCGTACCTCTCTTCCTTCTCATCAGGCTGCAGCGGGATACCCTCGAAGGTATCTGGTGTTCTGGAGAAGAAGCTCTGGAATTCCTCCATCATGGGCGGCAGGTGCTCCTCCAACACGGTCTTCTGCATGTCCGCCTCCGGGAACAGCGTGCTGAACGCCTTCTTGGCCACTGCAGCCACGTCCGCGTTGACATCGTGCATGGCCAGGAACCAGTAGGGCAGCAGCCGCTGCAGGTGCGGCACGAAGGCGCGGGGCCGCATCTTGTCGGCCAGCGCGGCCAGCACCTCGTTGAGCAGCTGGCGGACCTTGCGGTCGTTCTGGTCGCGCATCTCGAAGGTGTAGAGCTGCGCGAAGTGGCCGAGCATGGGGCGGATGTCGACCGGCTGGCGCGGCGGCAGCACGTCCCCCAGGAAGGTCTGCAGCGCCTTGGTCTTGGTCACGGCGCCCTTCTTGGCGAGCATCTTGAGCGCCAGCACGACCTCGTGGTCCGAGCCGTCGTAGATGCTCTGCACCGCGGGCTTGGCGTAGAAGGCGCCGGCCTTGGGCGTGGCCTGCACGGCGTTGGGCGCCGGCTGCGCGAAGCTCGCGAAGCCGATGAAGGCGGGCGCCGCCGCGGCGGGGCCGGCACTGGCCAGCAGCGACTGGTGCGCGCGCGCGCTGGAGGACGCGCGGCTCTGCTCCAGCCTCTCGCGCTGCTTGTTCTTCTTGGGGGCCATGGCGACGGCGACGGCGGGTTGGTGACGTCCGCGCAGATTCGACTCTGGGATCGGCGCGCCGTGGTTGGCGAAAACTGACACGCGTGAGTGCTGGTCGAAATGGTGTGGTACACGTCACACTGGATACGTCGTTAAACGACGCTGATTGGTCAAAGGCCGCTCGCATCTCTCCCTTTGATTACCGCTAAACGGAGATATAATATATATTGCAGTAACGAATATATATGTTGTAATACAGGCACACTGGACCTTAATATTAGTAATGGTATAATGTATGGCAGCCTCTGTTTCAGATACATCATATTTACGAATACGCCGTCCGTCTGTATCTTCCGCTGCCTCCGCGGAGAAGGAGGGGTCGACACTCGCCAAAAGGAGCTTCATCAGCAAGGACGCCTTCCGCCGCCAGAATGCGTCGCGCTGTGCACTCGCAGGCGCTCAAGAGCCTCGCGCGCCGCGCGCAGCAGACGGCAGCCCCCCGCACTGCTCCGCGCAGCCAGATTCAGTCGCGCGCGCTGTTCCGGTCCGCGCCGACGCTGCGCGCGCTCTCCACCGCCGCGCCCAAGGCCTCGGAGGAGGACGCCAGCGTGCCCGTGCAGGTGATGGAGGAGGCCGCCCCGGAGGAGGAGGGCGACGACATCGGCCGCAAGCTCAAGCCGCGCGAGGTCGTGGAGCAGCTCAACAAGTACATCGTGGGCCAGGCCGACGCCAAGCGCGCCGTGGCCATCGCGCTGCGCAACCGCTGGCGCCGCCAGAAGATCTCGGACGAGCTGCGCCAGGAGGTGAGCCCCAAGAATATCCTGATGATCGGCCCCACGGGCTGCGGCAAGACGGAGATCGCACGCCGGCTGGCCAAGCTGTCCGAGGCCCCGTTTGTCAAGGTGGAGGCCACCAAGTTCACCGAGGTGGGCTTCCACGGCCGCGACGTGGACCAGATCATCCGCGACCTCGTGGAGAACGCCATCAACATGGTCAAGAAGCACCGCAAGGAGCGCCTGCGCAAGCAGGTGCAGCACCTCGTGGAGAGCCGCATCCTGGACGTACTCACGGGCGCCAACGTTACCGAGCGCTCGCGCGCCACGTTCGAGCGCCTGCTGCGCGCCGGGGAGCTGGAGGACCGGGTCATTGAGATTGACGTCCCGGCTGCCAAGAACCCCGGCGGCCAGCCCATCTCGTTTGTCGGCGGCGAAGGAAAGGGCATCTCCATGGAAGTGTTCGGCCGCGCTTTCGGTGAGAAGAAGACGGAGCGCAAGCGCATGACGATCGCCGAGTCGCGTGCCGTTTTCGAGGAGATGGAGATGGAGAACGCCATCGACATGTCTGATGTCGTGCGTGAGGCCATCCAGGAGACCGAGGAGAACGGCATCGTGTTCATCGATGAGATCGACAAGATCTGCTCCAGCGGAGACTACCGTCGAGCTTCGGACCCGAGCAGCGAAGGTGTGCAGCGGGACCTGCTGCCTCTGATTGAAGGAAGTGTCATCTCCACGAAGCACGGCAACGTCAGCACGGATCACATTCTGTTCGTCGGCTCTGGTGCTTTCCACTCGTCGAAGCCGTCGGACCTGCTTGCTGAGCTGCAGGGTCGTCTGCCAATTCGCGTCGAGCTGAAGGGGTTGACCGAGGAGGACCTGCACCGTATTCTGACGGAACCCGTGACGAACCTTATCAAGCAGCAGACGGAGCTTATCAAGACGGAGGGTGTTAACCTGAACTTCACTGACGACGCTGTCCGTGAGATCGCCCGCGTTGCTGCGGAGATTAACCAGACCGTCGAGAACATTGGCGCCCGACGTCTGCACACGGTGGTGGAGAAGGTGGTGGAAGATATTAGCTTCGACAGTTCCGAGATGGCCCCGGGATCCACTGTGACCATCACGAAGGAGTTCGTGCTTGAGCGCGTGGGCAAGCTCATGAAGAAGACGGACCTCTCCAAGTTTATTTTGTAGACTCAGGGAAGCAGCCTGCTCTCCTCTAAGCTTTGACCCGACCAAATAAGGGAAGATGAAACGTGTGTCCTGACCCAGGTGCTTCTCCTGGTCTTGGTGGGTTCCACTACCATCATGATCTCATGGGGTATGGCGAGTGTTTTGATTGATGAAGTCTATTTGCACGCAACATAATGATTACCAGCCTACCAGATCTCAATCTCCTCCTGGATGCGCTGAAGTTCTTGCTGGGGAAGCACAGTCGTGCTACCGCCTTGTCGAAGGCCGTCACGAGCGATCGCGGCCTGCAAATCGAGGTTGCGCCGAAGCGCGGTTTCATAAGCAGCATCCAAGTCCTCCATGAGTGCATCCATCGCCTTTTCAGCGTCACCGGGGTTGGCTTTGTTGATATCCTCTTCGTCCTCTTCATCAGGGGCGACAAACGCCGTGCTGTCTGGCATGAGCATGTCGTCGTCAAGCGAATACTCGGACACTTGAGACTGGTTAGAGCTATGGCAACTTGTGTAGCAATGACGAAGTCCAAGGGGGCTCTCCACCCACGCTGAAAGTTGTCTCCAGCCTGGTTCCGACTCTGCTGCCAAGGTAGTGGCAATTGCCGCTTCGGTGGCTAGCGTCGAGTGGTTTCTGACGCCCTTACTCGATCTCAAAGCGGCCAGCAAGCGTTCTAGCAGCTCTGCGCGAGTTCCTTCTGCGTCGTCAGGTTTAAGCTTTTCAGCGAGAGCAATCATCTCGGCGCCGCATTGGCACAAATCTTCAATGGGGCCAATCTGCAGCTTTACCCTCTCGCGATATTCGCTGCTCACCATAAACTTAATCCACTGCAGCGCCATGTCAACTTCATTTTTCTGGAAGGCATTACCCGTCGGTCCCTCTTGTGCAGGCAAGTCTTCCTCACCCACGCTGTCACGACGCGGCTTCGACGGGCTGATCGCGTCAAACACCTTCCGACACATCTTCGCCAGCAACGAGGCACTAAAGCTCCTCCACAGCGGCTGAAGCCGCAGCAACAGAGTGATAAACGCTTCCTTCTGGAAGATCTCCGCAGCGTCCTTTGCATCTCGATCTTCTGGGAGCGGAGGAGCCCCCAGGAACAGCAGCCCAGTCGGTGCCACCCGCTCGCTGTATTGCTCCCCTGCCACCAGCATGGGCACCACAACGTTGCGCAGATAATCAGCATCCAATGTTAGCTTCGGAGCCTGAGTGTCCTGCGTCGAGCCCGCTTGCATCTCTTCGTCTCCTGTCTGCTTGTTCAGATGGGGCAGTTGGTCGAACAGCCACTGCGCCACGTGATGCACCTGGTGTCGGATCGAGTCCTCCTGAGCCCCCCAGTAGTTGGCACGAAGCCACGCCAGGAGGTGGCGAGCGGCGAAGCGCAGCACCGGCAGCGACGGCAGCTGGTTGTGCGTGGACTCGTGGCGCAGGTCCACGACCCAGAGCGGGATGCCGATGCGCTGCGCCAGCGTGCTGACGGCCAGGGCGTACGCGCCCTTCTGCGAGCCGTCCACCAGGCCATTCACGCAGCGCAAAACGACGCTCGCGTACAGCAGCGACAGCTCCATGTGCGAGCGCGAGCTCACGCCCACCGCGTGGTGGTGCTGCTGCGCCACGGACTCGTGGAGTTGCAGCTCCACCAGCTGCGCCGTGGCGTTGATGGCCACGGGGAGCTGCGCGCGACTGCGCCAGGATGCCACGCGGGAGACCGCGCGCTGCTGCGCGTACGGGTCGCTGCTGAAGAGGCCCACATGCGCCTCCTGCCACTCGGGCCAGTCGAGCCACGGCTGCGCGTTCTTGCGCCCACTCATTTGCAAGTGGGCTGCCAACTGAACAAAGGTATCTTGAATAAATTATGCCGACAGCGTCCGTTCAAGAACGTGAATATTTGCCAGTGAGATCACTGCCAGGAACAAATAAACCAATCATTGGTCTTAGGGTTAGGTTAAACATCTGTCGATAGAGGTCGAAGTTCCCCCGAGTCCAGCCCAAGGCCCAGGCGCAAGCGTGTTTTCCACGCCCCGAAACACTCCACGAACCCCCCGTCAGACATCCGCACGCGCTCTCCTTTATCCAACGCCAACCCAACCCAGAAATCGACGAACCACGCCCGGGTCTTCACGATCGGCAAGGGCCCCGCGTCCTGCGCTCCCTACCCGACGATCGCCTAGGCTTCGTAATCCTCGGCCCACTCGAGTCCACGCTGAACCACCTCCGCCACAGATCCCGAAGCCGACTGTTCTTTTTGGAATGTGGCGTCCAAAATACCCGGAGAGGTGGCGGTTTATCTTCCTCGTTCCACACGAGCGATTTGCATCAATACCAGGAGACCAGCTCACATTTAAAGATGCAGATTTTGCTTACTGCGACGCATGTAGCTGCAGAGTGAACTCATGGTTCAACGACTGCGGTTAAAACCCACATGCAGAAGTACCACATGGATGTGTTGCTGGGGCCGAGCAAAACGCAAAGAGGCAAAAGCACGATCTGCCAAACGGCAGTTGGAGATTCTCTTGAACTTGTATGCGTTTGACTCGATTTTAGTATCAAACATTCTGCGTCGTGTTCTGTGTTTGGCGCATACAAGTTCGTATAGCAGCCAGTAACCCTCCATACAAATCACTGTTGTTTTCGTTCGGCATAGGCAAGTGCGTTGAGCGAATTTGTCTGCGTCGGACGCAGAAAAAAGTACCCAGAGGGACACAATAGTGATACGCCAATCAGGTGGAATTGCCAAACTGACGGTGCGTCCGTCGCCATAGTGCCTCTATCAACCAGGTCAACGCTATCTGCCGCACGCTACTAGCCTGCCCCGTACAGCTACCCACTGACGCTTCTCCGTGGCGCTTCGGTCGCTGCTGCCTCCCCCCAAGGCTTCTGATATTGCCGCTGCTGCATCCCCCCAAGGTGCACCTGATATTACCGCTGCTGCTGCCCCCCAAGGTGCTCCGGTCATTGCCGCTGCTGCTGCCCCCAAGGTGCTTCGCACATTGCCACTGTCGCCGCCAGATGTCTGCGCTGATTCTGAGCGCTAATCCCTCCCTGAGGTAACTCGGCTGGTGGTAGTGGTGCCGCCTACTGTTAGTGTTCGGGGCTAACATAACGATGGTGAATCTCTGTCTGCCAAACGGCGACAAACAGAAAGATAAGCGATGGAAGTCGAGTCATTCAGAATGCAACATTGTCAGAGTAAAATTAACTAAACGCGTGTCTTGCACAGATTTAAGCATTTGATCGAGCGCTACGACGGCTCTGTCGGATTTCCTGAAGAACGCTCGACCACTTCAACTGACTTTTCGGCGCTGCCGATTCTTGGCAGTGACATCACGGATTGGGAATTCCGGCAGCACAGCCGTCAGCATTGCGCGAGCTTGTGCAATGGTTGGGCGCTCCATCCAGGTATCGTTTGCAATTACCTTGTTTTGAATTTCCATCATCATACAACGGTAATGAGAAATCCGCTTGCGGTTTTTGCTATCAGAAAGAGCTTGCCATTGCAGGGGCCATATTGGCCGGATGGATCCCCGCAATACCAGTGCTCCCTAGCCCGCTCAAGTGGCATATTAGGAACGTTGAAATCGGAGCGTATTCGTGCAAAACGTGATTCCGTCAAAAACAGTCGTGTGTCTTGTGTACTACCATCTAGCTGAGACTGTTGTTCGTTGAATTCCTCATTTTGAACAGCTTCAGTCGCAGTGTGTTGTTGCAAATTAGGGTTTCCTCGGACTGATTGCAACAGGGAAACAATCCCGCATTCACGAAGCGCACGTGAAATACTGGCGTCAAGTGCCGCTGCAGAAAATGAATTTAGCTGGTTCGTCACATCCGACTTGATCAGCGTTATGACCGCCTGAGCCACCGCATTTACAGAGAGTGTCAACTGCTGGAGCTGCTCAGCTTGACGTTCCATTACAACTAATAAGTGGACATGAGGAGGGATGCCCGTAGGTCTGATACGGTCTGTCGGATTCGCGCGTCTGCAAACAACGCTTTCTTGAAGTCGTGCGATGAGACTAACATTTTCGAACAGCACGTTGTTTCGTAGGGGGTGCTTAATGTGCAGCGTTCTAAGCAGATAATCGTAATGATAAACTAGAGATGCCAACAGAAAACTTGCTGCCCGAATCAAGTGGGACGGAATGCTCGAAAAGCATTGATCGATACTGCTGCGAATTAGATCATCATTATCCAAAAAGAACGGGTGCAGGATCGCGAAAGAGCTGTCGTCAAAAGGTAGCCCAGCTACGTATCGACCCACTATCATGTCGCCAGCTGACTCATAACGAATGTACGTATCTTGGACACCAGGCAGAGTCCAA